>PVLA01006161.1:0-127699 GCA_004027455.1 Hydrochoerus hydrochaeris | reverse complement strand
TGACTTATCAATAAGACACTCAGAGGAATGCAAACTGTTGAGCTTCCCTCAGCATACAGGAAGCCATGGGTACAGTTCCCAAAACTCACTTCCGATCTCTCTCTTTCTCTCTCTCTCCCCTTCTCGTTACTTCATGACCACATCAAATGTGACATTTTTCCTTAGATGTATATTCCCACACCTCCTCACCACAGCCAATGAGGCTCTGCATGGCCTCACCTTGACTCAACCTTGCCAGTGGCCTCTTTCTTCAACACAATAAGCTGGTTCCTCTCAGGGCCTTGCACTTTGCTCTCTTGGTCTAGTAATGATGATGTCTTTTGCTCCTAGGCTTTTCTTTGTTGGCTGCATTCCATCATGAGTCCCCAGATCAAATTCTCTTCCCACAGAAGGGCCTTCCCTGACCACCCAATCTAAACTAGCCCCATCCAGCATCCCCAGGCATTTGATCCCTAAGGTTGCTGTGTGTCCCACAAAGCACTTGGCCATACCTGAAGGGACAGGGGTGGGATGAAGCCTGTCTCCAGTCTTGAGTATCTTTCTTTCCTCACTAAAATGTTAGCTATCTAACTACAGAGCTTTCGCCCTTGAAGCCCACTGCAAATCCAGGACCTCGATATATGTCAATAGTCACTGAATAAATTAACCTTCTGCATCACATATTGTCTAATATGTGGCAATGAAGACAAAAAAGCTGCCTTTTTTCAAGTGACAGCGTCCCCTTCACCTGTACCTGCATGGCAGTAGCATATCAACCACATAAGCAAATGCTACTGTTACCACTACTACTAATAAAACTCCTATCATGTGTTGAGGCCTTTTCATGTGCCAGACACCACACCATTCATTTTTGATTCATTAGCATATTTGCCATTGTTAGTGTCCTCATTTTAAACAGTAAGAGCCCAAAATTAATCTAATTGAAATTACAAAGCTTGAAAATCACATGGCAATAAATAATGAACTAGGGCTCAAATTCAGATTTTTCTTACTCCAAAACCACTCTGACATACTTCTCCTTTGCAAAAAGTAGGAATTCCCAAGTATGTCTTTTAAAAGTTTGAGAAGCACTGGATTCAGTGATAGAAACCACTGGAAATCCCCAAGGAAATATTTCTAAATAGATTTGGAGGATTGTAGATTACAGATAGAAAGGTGAACATATCTTTTAAAGGGGAAAAAAATAAAATTAGTGTTTTTCAAGAGAGAGAGAGAGAGGAAAATGGTCTTAGCCAGACAGTTATCCTTTGTTAATTGTGTCAACACAATCACTAATAGTTCTCCTTTACAGAGACCCAAAAGCAAAAAGTGGACTCCCAAAGCAAGGATGGAGATGAGGTTCCCAGGAAATGCAATTAAATGAGCAAAAAAATAAAAAAATTTAAAAAAAAAGGTTAAAAGTTTCTAAGCACTGCAGAATCCCCGCTGCGGTCAGCCCTGCCAGCTGCTTGCAGCCCAGGCTCAGTACTGTCAGCAATTAGGGAAATGGAACTCTGCATTTTAGACACAAACAAAAATGACACAGTTTTTCAAAGCATTTTGTAGCCCATTGAAATCCTCAGTGGTTTCCAGGACCCAGTACATATCCTAAATCCTCCTATCCTGCTAAATTTAAGGTCCATAATAAGTAATGGATAATCTGTCCTGAAATTTATTGAGAGATGGTTTGAATCAGGGGAAATTTCCATGAGTTTAGCAATAATGCTGTAGGAATAGGAATATGCCAGGAACTAAATGACCCAGGCTATGAGAAATAAATATGATCTTGTGAGTTGACGAGAACACCATTTTTCAAGGCTACAAATAGTAAAAAGAGGATGAGAGAAAAAGATGAGTTTTTCAAAGCAATATAAAATTTAAAGCTTCTTGGTTTATGGTGAAATGAATTTAAGACTCCAGGAGGAAAAATAAGGACCTTGATTATCATGTTGCTTAGGTATCTTGGATGTTATACTCAGCATGCATCCTATTAATATTTGAGGCTATATTTCCCCTTTTTGAATTCTAGAATTTGATCATTTTTAAAACAGAAAAATATAGTCTATGCCCCTGCTGAATTTATCAGGGAGAAATTCTTTTTAAAGACAGAGAAGTGTCAGTTTCTTAGATCTCCTGCACTGACCTGAGAAATGGTTCCTATATATGCACATCTCATGTGTCATTAATTAATTTTAATGAGTTTTTCCAGAAGACATGTTTCTGTACTGCTGGGAAGCAATGAGAGAGACAGACAGACAGAGAGAGTCCAAAGGGTTAATCCTCTATTATTCTCACACCATAGAAACCATGGGTGCAATTCTATTTTTAATGGCAGAATAAATGGTACAGTGATAATGTTTCACACTAATAAATTAAATTTGGGGCACCAGTGTAAAATAAAATATTTCTGATACTGCTTGGAATACAAAAACTGAAAAGAAGTACAATTGCTATGGAAAATGTTTCTTTGTATTTAAAAAGGGAAGCTATCATTTAAACATTTCTCTTAACTTTGCTAAAAATAATAACCATGACAGAATGCTTTTGCCTCTAACAGTGATGGCAGAAGAAGAAAAAACACTAAAGAACCACAGTGGCCCCTAGTGGTAAAAAGCACAATTGTGCTTTCATACCAAGTAGATACACTAAGCATTTGTGAGTAAAAACCCTCTCATTCCACAATCAGAAGAAAACAGTAACGTTGTAAGTTCCAAAAAATAACTTATGCTCATGCCTGGACCTTATTTCCTTGGTTATGAGCAGTTTTAGAGTATCTTAAAACTGTAGTTCATGTAGCTGTAATCATGCTGTATAAATAATTTTGCATACACCAATTTATTTTAAGGTGGCAATGCAAGTATTTTATGGCATTAAAAATTCATAAATATACTTTAGGTGCATCAGAACTTATTTAACCTTTATTTTTCTAAGAAACTATATAAGAATTTAAAATAGTTTAAAGAAACAAAAAAAATTTGCAAAGAAATCCAAAGAGATTTAACAAAACACAGCAAAGTGAGAAATGTTCTTAAGCAGCTGTTTTAAAAATGTAGAGATGACTTGTAATCAAAATATCAATCAAGTAAACATCTACTGCTAATGTTAAAATAGGCACCCTGAAGGATCACATAAAAGACGTGCTGTTGGAAGATACCAAGGTAATTAAAAGGTGCATGAGAAAGAAAGGAAGGTATACCCAAGAGGGAATGAATCACAGAAACAAAATGATAGAACCAAGAACTCAAGCGGTTTCTCCTGAAGAAGGGAGAGTAGATGCCTCCAGCAGAGGGCTTAGAAGAGAGTATATCTTGCAATACAAAGGGAAGGGGGTGGAAAGACAAGTGCTGAGAATCATCCATGTCCCAGTGTCCCAAGGCTAACATGTCCTGCCTTGCACACTGCAACATGGCAATTACTGTAGCATCACTGACCCTGTTTTAAGATGAGGAAATTTAGAGGCTCGTAGGGGTGATTCTTGGCCAATATATGCAAAAGACAAGATTTGATATCCATCAGTTGTGCACTGTATTTTCTAAAGTAAAAATATCTTATCTCTTGAAATCATGTTTAATCTACTCACCCACTTAGAAAATAAAATCCTTTTGTCACAGAAAATACAGTAGTGGTTTTCATCAAGATTCTGTCTCATTTTGCAGTTTATTACTCTTTCAGTTTTCTATTTTTTTATACTAGAGAGACAGTACGATATTTACAAATAGGAGTCTGATTTATTTCACTAATGAGGATAGTCTCAAGTTGCCTCCATTTACCTATAAAAGCCTCAAGAGTATCCTTTTTTATAGCTGAGTATTATTCCATTGTATAAAAATATCACATCTTTTTCATCCATTCTGAAGTTGATGGGCATTCGGTTGTTTCCAAGATTTGGCTATTACAAATTGCGCTGCCATAAACATGGGTGCACATGTATCACTGTGATGTGACCTTTTCAATTTTTCTGGGAAAATACCCAGGAGGAGAATAGCTGGATTGAATGGAACTTCCAGTCCTAGTTTTTAGAGGAATTTCCATACTGGTTTCCATATTTTAATAATGAAAGTGAAAGAAAGCACTCTAAAGGATATAACTATATGTATGTTTAAGTGTGCAAGATAGATAACCATACTACTAAGTTTTTGTTAGTTTATCAAACAGAATAGTTCATACTGTCATTTTTTTGCTTGTCTACTTTTTATGCTTTGATTTTGTAACTTGAACAACTACTTCTAAGAAAACAGTATGTAATTTATCAACTAGTGATTTCTTACTGTTATTTTTTTTGAATTTCTGTATTATTTCTACCCTTTTTTCTGTTTTGCTTTTTTTCTCTAAATAAAAAAAAGATTCCATCTCAGTGACCACATATATAAAACATATAGCCCTTGAATTAAGTGTAATTGCAATTAATGGCATAAATTCTTTCAGACACTTCAAACCACCATTTTGCATGTGGAGCTTGGAAGCAGGATATCATGATACCAAGAGAAAAGCTGTCATACTGACTTTACAAATGGCAGCAAGAGTAGCCTATTTCTTTCTGCAAGGGGTGTGGAGGTAGAGTCCCAGAGCAATGTGCACATGCACCTAGGATGTTCTTATACAGAACAAACTAATATTGACAGCAAGCCCACCAACTGCTATACATTCTTCACAAATGTTATGTATGCAATTACTACTTAGGTTCAACCACTCAGGGTCACAGAAGACTGAAAACCTGTGACCATGCAGATTTGGTACTCAGAATTCACATTCAAGAATAGCCTAACAACCCAAAATTTGTTCAAACTAACTTAAGTTCCTTCCTGCTTTTCTCAGGCAATCTGAAGGAAATACATAGATCACTTCCAATTCTTGGCAATTATGAATAAAGATGCTATAAATAGCTCTGAGAAGGTTTTATGGTGGCTTTGTGGACACAAATTTTTCTTGCTTATTTCAATAAATAAGTAACATAGCAAGTAGATCATGGTAAGAGTATGTTTAGTTTTGTAAGAAACTGCCAAATTTCTTGCAAAGTAGCTACAACATCTTGCATGCTCGCCCGCAGTGACTGAGAGTTGCCCCTGCCAGCATTTGGTGCTGTCAGTGTTTTAGATTCAGGCTATTCTTACAGGTATGCAGTGATATCTTACTGTTGTTTTAATTTTCAATTCCCTAATAATATATGATGTTGAGCACTTTTCATATACTTACTTTATATCTAAACATCTTCTTTGCTACACTGTCTGTTTAAATATGTTTCCTTCTTTTAAACTGATTTGTCTACTTATTGTTGATTTTCACATAGAAATTCTTTATCAGATACATGTTCTACAAATATTTTCTCATAGGGAATATATTTCTCTCAGTCTATAGCTTGTAAAAATGACTTTTTACCAGAGTTTTGAAATATGAGAGGTGCCAGAGTAGTTGAAGACAAAGGGAAAGGAATATTGCTGTGATCTACCTATAGGCAAGTGGACAAACAAACTGTGATGCATCCATACAAATGTATTTTATTCAATGATAAATATGGATAAGTTGTCAAGCCACAAAAAGACACTAAACAAAACTAAATGCATGTTGCTAAGTGAAAGTGCCTGGTCTGAAAAGGTTGCATGCTGTATGATCCCAACTTTATGATTCTCTAGAACAGAAAAAATTTTAGAGATAATCTCACTGGTAGCCAGAGAATGGTACACAGGAGGGAAGACAGGATGCATAGGTGAAGCACAATAGATTGTTAGGGCAGTGAAACTATTCTGTATGCTACTGTAATAGTAGAGATATGTTGTGTTAGCTTTCTGTTGCTGCAACAAAATACTTGACATACACAATTTCATTGATGGAAGCTTTATTATGGTTTATAGTTGCAGAGGTTTCAGTCCTTGTATGGTTGGCTCCAAGGCAGAAATGGTGTGGTTCAAGGGTATGGTGAAGGAAAGCTACTCAATTCCCAACAATCAGGAAGCAAAGAGAAAGTAAGAGCCAAAAACAAAAAACAAAAAAAGATTTACCCTTAAGGGGATGCACCCAGTGACCTACTTTCTCCAAAAGCCCCGCCGCTTAACAGCATATTGAGCTATCACCTTCCAAAAGCCCCACCTCTGAACATGTAAGCGTTTGGGGAACATCTTTCATATGAATCACAATGCATGTCACTGTGCATTAGTAAAACTCATAGAACTTTCCAACACAAAGACTGTATTCTAATGTAAGTGATGGTTTCAGTTAATAATAATGTAGTACAGTACCTCACTAATTATAGCAAATATACAAAAGCAATGTGTTCATAATAGAGCCAAGTGGAGTAGGAGAGCAGAAAATGTGAGAACTCTGTACTTTCTTATATTTTCTGTAAACCTTTAACTATTCTAAAATGCCTATAAATGTTTAAAAAATAATATTTTCCTCTCTACTTACAAGTGGTCACTGGGGGCTGGGAATATAGCTCAGATCAGTGGCACAAGTGGCTGCATGGTAAGCATGAGGTCATGAGTTCGATCCCCTGTACAGAAAAAAAAGTTCCTGAAACAATGCCCTGCTCTTACAACCTGCTATGGGCACCTGTGGACCAGAAAAGAGGTGCTCTTCTCTTAAGTACAAGGTTCATAAGAACCTGCTCATGTGCCTTTTGACCTATTACCTTTCATTTTAGCCATCATTTCACCTATTTAGGAATAGTTTTCATCCTACATCCCTAGTTGCACTTAAACTCATGTCACAGTAATACTGTGTTCTATGTGAAGCCCAGAATACATATCCCCAAGCTCCAACCCCAGCTCTGTGAGGAAACACTGAAAGGAGATGGGCATTGTTCCACAGGACATTAGTGATGACTTGGCAGTAGAGAGTGCACAGCCCCTTCCCAGAGGGATGTCTTACAAAGAAATTCAACTGACTGGTGTAGTTTCATGTATCCAGACCTTACAAGGAACCAGGAGCAAGGGTAGCCTGCAGGGGACCTCCTTTGTCTTTTCATAACCTGCTCCTCCCTTTGTTCTTCTGCCAAGTTCTTGCCAGAAAAATGAAACCTCCAGGTCCAAGCTTTTCCAGACCTTCCTGAGAATACTTCAGAAAGGTCTTTTAGGATAGGTCTACTCTGGAACTCTCCAAAAGCAGCCCAAATTAAGATACTCAGGATTTTCTGACAAAGAACAGCGTGTAAAACAAATCAGTTCACAAGCTTCTCAAAGAACTCCATGTAGGAGACTTTCAAGCATTTATAACAAACGGAAAATAAGGACCCCCCAACTGATGCAAATAGCCATCTCTGTTCAAGTTCAGAAATAGTATCTCTTGTTTAGAATAACTCATTTTTGGATTTTAAGGGTTAAATATGCATGTAACCTCCAATGTAACCCCTTATTTTCAAAAGTTAAAAATTTCCTAAGGCTCTTAACACCCCCACTTTTCATGTCTAATAATTGTCAGTTTGCCAAATAACTCAGTAGGAAATGTTTACAGTGCAGTGCATGTTTTTGGTTTATCATTTTGCCATCTGTTCAAGGAAAGCTATCAAGACCAGAACATACATATATATTGTCTGCTAGTCTTTCACTACCTAAGCAGTAAACACTAGCAGAAGTTTGGCAAAGATCTACTAACAGCAGATGACCTTTCCACTGAAATGCACAGAATGTTGCCTAGACACAGAGAATACACTGTATTAGAGTGATGCCAAATCAATGGATGCATTCCAAAGAGAATTATTTTCCTCATCCAACCTCAATAAAAATAAAAAATCTTAAAATGCAGGACTAGCATGTTTAAAAATAAACATTTTATTTTTATTTCCTCATTAGAAATATAATCATGATATCATTTTGGAAACATTCCTATTGGTTCATAACACTTAGCATGTACATATTCTCATCATAATTTTCAAGTTATTATGTTGAGGTTTTTCTTTACATTTACTAGTAAGGAGCAGTATTAAAGTAGCTTAATGTTTCCTTATTGTCTATTTTAAGACTATTGCACATTATATCCTCCTTGTAAACATATGGAGAATTTTATATTTGCCTTAAAGTATGGTAACTATATCAAAGAAAGCATGTTCTGTGATAACCCCAATCTAAACTTAAGTTTGTCTGTGTTTTGATCTTCATATTATTAAAGATTCATCTCTTTCATTATGGAGTTGATTTAAATTTCAGTTGAACTTTTCTGAATTCAAGCAATGATTGATCTAAATAAGATTGAACTGTTGAGGGGTTGCTGGTCTAACTGACCCAAGAAAAAGACAAATTGAGAGGAGCTGATTAGTCCTAACTTTTAGTGAGTCCTGACTAAATTTAATCAAATTTATTGCTTGTTTTACAAAGTCTCAAAGAATGATGATATGATACTCTTACAGAATAATTGTTCATTTCCTGGTCTGATTAATTCAATCTGATGATGACTGAGTCCTGACCAGACCTGAGGTGGGAATTTGAACTCCAAAGGGGTGGGAATTTGAACCCCAAAGGGACAAGCTTGCTTTGCATCAAGAAAATCTCCCTTGATTGCCCTCATTATGCTGCTCAAAGATGTATCATCTTTAGTTCCCATGGATACTAGGACAGAACTATGGGTAAATCTGCACAAATCCATGATCACTAATCACTTCTGTAAAAATCAACCAGAATTTCAGGCCCCATCAAAAAAATCCATAGCATCATTCTGAATAAAAACAAGTGTACCTTTTTTTCTACATTGAAAAAACACTTTTAAAAGCTAAAGTTCACCATAACATTCTGGGTATTACCTTATCCACCATGTCTGCATATTTATAGAAATAAGGAAGATCAATAAACACCATAACTATCTTCAGTTCTGAATTCAACTGAAAGGAAATTATTGTAAACTATGCTTTACTTCCTAATATAGTAGGAGCCTCTCTTGATTTTATCCACAGAAACAAAATTAAAATTAAAGCAATAGGAGATTTCCTTCCTAATCAAAAAGGGTAATATTTATCTCAAAAGTCTTACCATGTAAAGACAAAAGTATATAATTACTAAAGATGTCATTTACAGAAAATCTGAAAATTACTAAATTAATATAGATTGTTAAGCCCTTCCAACAGCCAAACACTGGTATTATTAAAGGAAATTCAAAACTTTCCAAGTTCAGAAAGCTTCTACCCTACTAAGAAAAATGAGGAATGCATACCAAAACAACTTGAAAGCAACATAAGACTGTGTCTAGTCTAGGCATACTCTGGAAAATATGGCACAGATAAATCCTTTGGGAATGAAAAAACAGAAATAGCTTTGTGAAATTCAATAATCAAAGAAAGATTTCCTAAAGAGGAGTAGCCTTGAGGCAGATTTGATTTGACTTAGAGGTAGGCAGAGAGACATGCCTGTTCTGAGGATGCTTCCTCCTTTCATCGGATTGCTGAAGGAAGCTCCTCTGGGGAGACAGTGTTTGAGCTGAGACCTGACTTATGAGAAGGAATCAACCTGCAGACATCAGGCACAGGAAACCACAAAAACATAAAGTCCTAAGAAGAAAAGTAGCCCATGTTTGCATTTAAAGACAAAAAGACAGCAACATGGCAGGCCCACAGGGAAAGGGGAAAATGGTGTAGATAAAATCAGCAGAGCTGGCAAATACAAACTAAATTAGTCTTTTTATGCCCTTTCACATCACTGCAATAGTTACTGGATTATTTCCAGTTTTGGCAAGGATTTATCATAAGCCAGTTAAACTGTGTCATTTATACTTCTAAAGGTTACTTTGGCAACCATAAGGAGAATGAATTCTGGAAAGAAGAATGAGAACCAAAATGGGAAAACCAGGAAAGAACTGTCACCAAGATAGAAGCAAGAACCAGAGAGGCAGCAGCTAGGTGAGAGAAGCAAATGTTCTAGTAAGACTTGCCAGTGATTGTGAAGTAAGAGGAAAAAGGAAGGAAAGAGGACAGAAGGAGGGTGCCATGTAGGTTTCTGACTGCACCATTTGTGATGAAACCTCTTACTGAAATGAGGAAGGGTTAAAAAAGGTCTTGGTCAGAGGAAGGGGAAAACCAAAAGTAACTTTTTAGGTATGTTGTTTGTTATGCCTGTTTTGTATTTATATTGTGAATGGGAACTATCTGTAAAAGCTTTATAATAAAAGCTTAACCAATAAGTTTATTGTTTGTATATAACAAAGATCTCAGGAAGGCTAAACATTTCAGGGCTCATACTATATAAGACTTCTTTTTCCTGCTCAAGCATCAAAACATAAATGGCATACATTCTTATAGTCATTCCATGAATACATGTGTGACATCCTCAACTTCTGGTTCTGACTTAAGGCAGGATTAAAAAAATAGAAACAAAATAAGGAAGGAAATATTTCTAAATGAAGGCTGAACAATGCTAAGAAATCCACTGAAGTTCTTGGTTGACATTTTCCATGACTAATTTGTAGCTGCAAAGGAGTCTGGAAAATGTAGCTTTTAGCTGTGCCCATTGTTACCCACAAACAATACCAAAGTTGCACTTTTGGGATTTTGGGAAGGAAGGCAGTTTGTGCAAGCTACAAAACTTAAAAACATAATGAAAGTAAACAGTTGATTATAGTTATTAAAGCAATGGGATTAAGTAAAATGAGATACGTAAATACTGGAGGTGGGGGGAAAAAGAGGACTCCAGGCTAAGCTTGAAAACTCTTCAACATTCTAAAATCTAGGAAAGGAATCAGAAAAGGTATGTAAAACAGCAGTCTTATAGCCATAAAAATCAAAAGAATGTTCTGAACAATGGTGAGAGGTCAATTTAGGAACACAGGGAAATGGTCACTGGAATTGGGAACATGGAGACCGTTGGTAGCTGTGAAAAGAGTAGTTTCAGCAGAGTAGCAAGGATTATGTCAGAAGGGTTTTGAAGAATGACTTGCAGATAAGAAGCTGAGGTCTGAGTATAAAAAACTTTCCCAAGAAACCTTGCTATACAAGAAACAGAGACAAAACAGTGATAAAGGAAATGTGACTTGAAGAAAAGTGTTAGTTTGTTAATTTGCTTGCTTTCCAAATAGAAAATACTAGTATATGTTTCCCTGCTGATAAAACTTGAATTCCAAGGTGAGAAGTTGAGATTTAGTTTTCGAAGCATCACAACTCTTCAAGCAAGAAAACGGCATGATGAAATCAATGTTTCAGGAAGATTGATCTGAAAAGAGCTGCCTACAAATTGTACAAAATTGGAAAAGTATACATAGCAATGAAAAGTGCTAAATGTCACCCAAAGGGAACTGACTAATGCAACAGAAAATGGCCTTAAGGAGGCCTCGAAGTAAATCAGCTATGATTCTTTCAGGAACTGAAGAATGGGCCACAGAAGGAGGACTCAGGATTGATTCCCCTCCAAAAGGCAAATTTTAAACTTAGTCTGTCTCTGAGAGATCATTATGAAAACTCCAAACCCTGTGAAATAGCTGAAGATAAAATAGTGGAGGCATCACTAAAATATGCTAAATATTAAGTGGATGAATGTGTTGGATCAGCACTTATTTTTATTCTTCTAATTTATAGAGCTTTGTAAATGTATATGGTACGTTCTAGAACATAAAGCACAAAAGACAGAATTCCTGCTTTGTGAAGTTTATGATCTTATTCAGACATAAACTAAAACACGGCATGATGACCCCTAAAGTATTTTTTAACCAAAGTGACTGAAGAAGACATAAGCATTACCACCACAATGGATCAATGTCTTTCATGTCCCCATGCAGTCCTCCATCCGAAGAGAAACTCTGTAGAAAGCATCGTTACTTACCAAGTTGTTTTTATTTTTTTTAATGCAGGTTCCAGTACATTCTAAAATATTTAGACATGAAAATGCATTTATTCCCATGGCTCCTCACTGATACTTTTCTAATAATTAGGATTTATTAAAAGATTGAAATCATGTACATTAGAAACAAACAGGGTACAGCAATCAAGTGGCCCTGTCAGTTCTCAGAGGGAGTTGGCAGCTATCAAAATGAAATGATTCACTCAAGGTTGCTCAACCAATTAGCAGAGCTCAAATATGGGAACTCAAATATGGGAACTTTGATACCTGGGTTCTTTCCCTCTTACCTATTTATTTATTTATTTATTTTCTCATGGATTTTTCACAAAAATCTTGTGCCTTTTCTATGTCATTTTCTCTAAAATTTCTCAGTACCACCCTGCACTTTAACAAAAAGCATTAGTGAAGAAGAACAAATACTGCTCTCTTAGATCCAAATCCCATATTGTGATAGCTCAACATCAACAATCCATATTTTACACAAAACTGTATCTGACAAAAACCTCTTTTATTTCAAGATTTCATTTTTAAAGTTTTTTCCCTACAAGTTGGATCCCCACTGTCAGCAGTGACATTTAAATCAACCTAAAGAGGAAGAAAAAAATACTTGTAGTTTGTGAGATTTGGGTCCCTAAAACAGCAGCCTACAGAAAACAGCATACAATATGTGGTGGATTAATTGACTGTGAAATTACAGTTTAAGCAACAAAGCTTTTTTAAAGTGTTAGGAATGTAAAGAAGCATGTAAACAAACTGATCTTCATTATTTTCTAAGGTAAAACAGTTTGCCTTTTCCCTTGTCTTTCTTTCTTCCTTTCTCTTTATAAATGTTATACAAGCTCTTGCTCTGGGATCATTTCCTTGGGAAGCTTTCCTGAACACCATGGCTTGAAAAGGCAAATTTATTTGTAGAGGTGTTGAATGATTTGTAGCTAAAGCTCTGCAGTTGTTCATGTGGATGTTAAAAACAAATAAAGCATCATAGCAATCGAAGGTATTACATTAATGTTATTATGATGAATAAGAAAGGTGAATGGTCATTACTGTTAAGCAGCTAACTGATAGCCTGGTACTTTACAAGTACAAAGCAGAATAGAGAAAACTAATCCAGCCCACTCATTTTTAACAATGAAGAAAATAAAAGTTAATAAGGGAATTTGCTTTGCCCCAGATCCCACAACTACTTAAAGACTGAGCTAGATAGAACCTTATAAAGTATAAGGAATTATAAAATTACATCCCTAAGGAAACTCTTGTGTGATAGTCTCCAGTCTTTGGATCTAGCCCTCCCCAAACCTCATCCGTCAGATGACTCAGTCTTCCCCAAGAAGCTTATGGATCAATGATTGATGACTTCCAGAACCAAATCCAAATACCAAGAAAGGTCAATCATGACTAGACTCAGGCTCCTTAAAGCTAAATCCATGAAAGATGAGGCAATTACTCTGGAAGGAAAACACTGTTAGAATATAACATGGCATTTAACCTATGAGCTCAACATCAATGCACTCAGTCAGGTACCCAAAAAAGTCTCAATTAAATTCTACAGGATCCCCAACTTGGATTTTCTACCTTCAAACACCATATTGGCTGCCTACATAGCAATCATTTGATAGGGTATCAGCATAAGAATGATACATAATACTTTTGATGGACAGTCTGTGTTGTTGAGTTCAGTGTGATCTGTTACCGCTGTGATGGTATGCTCTAAAATATAGAATATGTCAAATTTTTCAGCAAGAAATATGGAATCCTTTACATTCAGAAAATAAAAATTAATTTCATTGCAAATTAAAACTCAAGGAATAAAAAATATCCAAAAATTATTTGGGTTTCTCAAAATATTGCCAACTCAATGGATGTTAGCTGAAGATTTGAGCAGTGTCAAGCTCCTAATTCACAAGAACACTTCTAACATCATGAACCCATCAATATATGACTTCTACTACTGGTCAAAAATGCTAATTAAAACACTTAAAGACACATAAAACTCAGGAGAAAACATTATGAGTGGTCAGAGAAGGAAGAGGGAGTTAGTAAATTGTATTGTCAACCTGCATACCTTCTTCACACAAAGAACTGTGTAAGATTCTGCATTGTCTGCATAGTATCCCTGCCCCTGGGTTATAGTGTCTTCATTCACTGCATAGTATCCCTGCATAGTATCCCTGCACCTGGTTACAGTGTCTTCATTCACTGCATAGTATCCCTGCACCTAGGTTGTAGTGTCTTCATTCACTGCATAGTAACACTGCATAGTATCCCTGCACCTGGTTATAGTGTCTTCATTCACTGCATAGTATCCCTGCACCTGGGTTATATTGTCTTCACTCAAGAGCAGTGAGTTTCCCATTCCACCTATTAACTAGCTTCTTATGGTGTCATCCCAACCACATCCTCAGAGGAGATCCTCCTGTGACAGAGAACATCCTTCCATAACTACCCTGCGGGTTGTTTTTCTTACCTGGGTACTTGGTCAATAAATTCTAAAGAAAGACTTGCTTTTATTAGAGCAACAGGGTATTCCTCCAAAGCAGTTTATACAAATGAAGATAAGCACATCCTTTCCTCTACCCCTGGCAGAAAGCAACTTTCCGATCTCAAAGTGAACTCTTTGAACCTCAGGGCAAGAAAGGGAGGCAGAGTCCAATCCGAAGACTTCTTAAACAAACAGGTAAGAATAGTGGTCTTTTATTCACTTGCCCTGCAAATATTTGAGTGTTTACTCTGAGTCAGGCAGAGTTCTAGGGAAATAGCAGTGAAAGTGACTAAATATGTAGTACATTAGAAAGGTGATAAATGAAGAAAAGTAAAATAAGGAGAGAGAGAGGGAGAGAGGCAGAGAGAGAGAATTGGAAAATTAGAACGTTACAATTTTAAATAAGGTGTCCAAAGAAAGCCAAAACAGGTGACATCTGAGTAAAGCCTTTAGAGGATAAGGGAACAAACTGGGCAACTTTCTGGAAAAATAGCAGAAGTAAGAACCAGTTTAAAGACTGTAAGGTGGAAGCATAACTAGCATGTTAGAGGAAATGCTAAGGGGCCATAGTGGCTGGGATGATCATAAGGCAGGAAGAATATCAGGTGAAAACAATGAAGAGAAAACCTGCAAGGCCTTCTAAATCATTGAAAGGACTTCCACACTGAGTGAATTTAAAGAATGCCTGAAAACTCTTTAAACAGAGAAGTACCATACTCTGACTTACAATGTAGAAGAATTTTTTGGCTGTTGTGTTGCATATAGACTTAGGCCATGAAGATGAGGAAGAGGCAGACAGAAATTAGGAAGATAATGTGGATAACAGTGGATCAGTTCAGGAAAGTAGCAATGGTGGTGATAATGATAGTCTGTGGGCAAATTTACAGATATAACCAATAAGAGTGACAGAAAAGCCAGATATAGGATGTAAAAGAAAGAAGTCCAAGTCTTCACACATTTGACCCAAATATCAAAAGGGTGAAATGAAAATGCAAGAGAAGCAACTTTGAAATGGATGATCAAGAGTTCTGCCTTAGACAAGTTAAACTTGAGTTATTTCTCAGACATCCAAATGAAGATGCTGTTTATAAGGGTCTGAATCCATAGCTATGTATTTGGAGGAAGAGAACAAGGCTACAGCTATAAATATCAGCCACTAATACAAAGCTTCTCTGCTTGCTGATCAAATTTCTGTGGTACAGTTTTATTATCAGAACTTGATAGTCCTTCTATACTCTTTGACTTATCAAAACCCTATTCCTGTGGAGTTTAGTAACTCAGTGTTTATCCTGCTGCTCAAATATCATAATTTCAGAGACCAAATAAGTAACTTGAAAAGGAAATTTTTGTTACTGGTATAATATTTCTAGAACCAGAGATTTTATGAATTTCTGTATTACTCACTGAAGAATCTTGAAGGAGACACTTTTAAAACACACACAGTGGGCTGGGGATTTAGCTCAGTGGCTTAAGTGCCTGCCTGGCAAGCACAAGGTTGTGAGTTCGATCTCTGGTACAAAAAAAAAAAAAAAAAAAAAAACAGCAAGAAAGCAGAGAATTTTCTGGCAAAATTTTTATAGAATTTAATTTTTGACTTTATAAATGAAATGTATTAATTCTTATCATTTTACTGTTAAGATCTCAAGAGCATTCAGTTTGTTGCACTGTTATCAAAAGTGGCCTAGACTGCAACAGGAAAAGAATCCACAGTTACCCCCTGCCAACTCTGTGCTATGGAGTCCACTTTCTGGTTGTGTCAGACTGCCCGCTCCTAGTATCCTGGGACAGAGGCAAAGGTCTGTAATTAGCAGTTTCCAGAGTGCATCACTGAAAAGCATACACTAAAAAGTTCTCCATACTAACAAAAAATCTTTCTCCATAATCAACTTGTAACATAAAAAATAATAGAAACATGACAAGACAACCACATGCCACCAAAACTTGCAACTCCCACAAAGACAATCAAGGGGGCATTGAGAAAGAGGGGAAAGTCAAAAGCTATGCAGACAAATTACTTAAAGGACAACAGAGGAGATAGCAAAACAGATCAATAATGCATTTGGTAAATTCAAAGAAGATGTAACTAAACAGATAATAATCCTAATAAGCAAAATGCTCAGCTAGTCTATACATGACACTAATAAAATCCTGGTTGAGATAAGCAAAGCAATACAAAACATGAATGTCAAGTATACAAAAGAATTAGACTCTATGAAAAGATACTCAACAGAAGTTCAGAAAATTAAAAATTCTGTTGAAAGTATGGACAACAGAAGCAACCAGTGTGAGGACAGAGTGTCAGAACAGGAAGACAAGGCTATAGTTGTTGGTCAGTTATTGAGCTACCTTAAAAACAAAAGAACATGAAAAATGGATCCTAAAGCTCCTGGATCACATGAAGAAAACTAATCTAAGACTAACTGGAATTAGTGAAAAATCTGAAGACAGGATAAATGACATTGAAAACCTTTTTACAAAAGTAATAGCAGTAAACTTTCCAAATGTGATATAGAACCCCCAAATAACTGAGATCAGGAAAGAATAACTATATGACATTATGGTCAAAATCCCAAAAGTCCAACACAAGAGCAGAATCATAAAGGTTTTTAGAGACAGGAAACAAATCACTTATAAAGAAAAATCCATTACAGTTACAGTAGACTTCTCAACACACACCTTAAAGGCCAGGAGATCTTTGGGTGAAGTATTTCACACTCTAAAAGAAAGTATATTCCAATCTGGACTAATATATCCTGCAAAACTACCTTTCAAAATTGATGGAGAAATAAGATATTTCCATGATACAGGGCAACTAAAGAAATTCATAACCACAAAATCAGCACTCCAAATATTTTCAAAGATATCTTAGAAACAGACAATAAAGCTAACAATACCAAAACTTTCAAAAGGATGAATGCACCAAATAGGATGAGCAATTAAATGGAAAGGAATGAAAGGGAATCAGCAACAGGAAAGTGAGATAACAAGGATAAGTAAATAACTATCAGTAGCACCTCTTAGTGTGAATGTTCTCAATTCCCCAGTCAAAAGACACAGACTAGTAGAATAGATCTAGAAACAAAATCTAACATTATGATGTACATAAGAAACACATTTCATACCGATAGAAATTCATTGACTAAAAATCAAAAGATGGAAAACAATATTCCATGCAAGGGAACTCAAAAACAAGCAGGGGTATTCATTTTATTTTCAAAGTGGACTTTAAGCTAACACTAAGCAGAAGAGGCAAAAAAGGTCACTACATATGGGTTAAGGGAACTATTCAACAGGAAGAGATAACAATTATAAACATATGCACCAAACAATGATGTATCCAACTTCATAAAACAAACACTAATGGACATAAAACATCAGATAATACAACTACAATTGAACATGATTCTAGTTAGGAATACCAATACCGTGCTAACACAAATAGATCAACCAGACAAAAAAAAAAATCAACAAAGAAATATCAGAGTTGAACCTAACCTTCAAACAAATGAACTTAATAAATATCTGTGAAGAAAGCTATCTAACTAAAAAATAATTCACATTCTTCTCAGCAGCATGTAGAATTATGTCAAAATAGGAAATAAATAATAAATGATGCTTGGAAATTTGGAAATCCATATGCAGAAGGTTGTGTCCAGACCCATATATCTTACCATATACTGAAATGAATGACAGAAAGGAAAACAATGAAATGTGAATTTAACCCTGCATCAATGGCACATATATAAATACTGTTTTACATACTTAAAGTGGAGTTACACTTTCTCCTCTTCCCTCCCCTCCTCTTCTCTTTTCTTCTTTTTTCCTTCTTTCCTTCCTTCCTTCCTCTTCCTTTTCCAGCATGGTATGCATAACTCAGAGCTTTGTGTGTGCTAGGCAAGCCCCCTTTTACTGAATCACAACCCAAATCCTAGTTCACTTTTTATTAATTTTAGTCAACCTAAGAAACAGTACACATATTTCATAAATCACATTATATAAACACATGAGGCTAGGACATCTGCATCACTCACCACTATGGTTACTAAAACATTCAGAAGAGAACCTTACAGGCTTGTTGAGCAATAAATGAGTAAATGAAGAAAGCAAGATGGAAGTTTATCTTTCAATATATTGGCTTAGCTTTCTTTTTTCTGTAGTGTTGAAGACTGAAGTGAGGGAGTGCTCTATCATGCTACTTCCCTAGCCTGTCTTATTCTTCAGACATAAGGTCTCACTAAACTCTTCAAATTGTCCTTGAAATTTTGACCCTTCTGCTTCAACTTATCAAGTATCTGGGATTACAGGTATGTATCTATAATATGGGCTTGTTTTTCTAATTAATTTAATTACATATATAAAGTAAGGGAGACAGTTTACACAATTTTCTACAAGCATATAAAATAATTGGTTCTCATAATTTCCTCAAATATTTATATTGTTAAAGCAAGAAAAGTTCCAGTTCTCTAGTCTTTACAGAAGAAAATGTTTTGAGAATTTAGCTTTGGTTTTATTTAATCATTGTATTGATTGCTTCAAGTGCTTGGTTTTATTCAATCATTGTATGGATTGCTTCCACATAATGTTGGATATTTCTTTAAACTAGTCATTTAGACAGTGGTAATGTTGAAAGTAATCAGAGAGGTGACAACAGTGAAGAGTGACAGAGATATTGCCTATTTTGTACTCTGGTGAATACATTTTTAGGCAACATCATTATTTTCTGTTAAAAGCTGCATATATCAGACCCTTCCCGATGTTTTGCTCTGAATTACATTTGCCATAATCAAAAATCACAATGATTGATATTATTTATGGCTCTCAGCTCTGACCCTAAAAACTCTCCAGGCTTCTAATCATGGCACATTCCACAGCAGAAACTGTCAAATATGTTGCAACTTACTAAACGTTCTTTAGAAGTGTACAAGTTTCTTAGTTTGGAAAATTATATCATGAAAACAAATTATTTTGACCTACTATGGAACAGCTGAATTTAACAGAGTCTCGTCAAGGATTTCCTGAGGAAGGGCTACATGGCTTCCACACACAAACTTAACCCCTCTGAGAACATTTTGGAGCAGGTTTATGTAGAAAATGCAAAACATGCTAATGAGGTGGAACTACAAAACATACCCAACAGAAACAGTGAACTCTTGAGCTAATTGTTACCAGCCTACCTTAAGTAAGATAAGTGAGAAGTGTTGTAAGTACAGTGCTATCTTGAAAATTCTTCTTGCTCTTCTGAAAAATACCAAAGTCAGGTGAGTACAAACTCAAATTTTCAGTTGTATGTCTCTAAACACAGAAGGAAGGGTAATAATTGCGGAAATTGTTTTCTTTTAAAATAATTTTATTTCAGGGGATATGTTAGTGATTTTCTTGTGGTGAATCCCCAAAATGACTAAAAGTTGAGTAAGAGTATTTAAACTCTATAATCTTAATAAAGTGGGGCACATTCCATGAGTAATAAAGTGGGACATATTCAGTGGAAGATGTTGTTTTAGAATTTAACCCTCTAACTGCCAAACACAAGGCACACTGAGCTTTGTTGAGTCCCTCTGGGATAATCTGCTCCTGTTGAGTGAGGATATAGCCTATGACTTTCATTGCACAGATACAATATGGCAAAGGTGATAAATGTTAGTCTCATGATTATCTTTTGCTGTAGAACACATAGTCTTAACTAACTAGAGAGTCTCCTGTTGGCTTTGAAGCACAATTCATGTTATGAACTGCTAATGAAAAGGACCACTGGAAAAGGCAGCTGGCCTCTTGGTGTAGAAGTCAGGATTCCAGCTGGTCACCAACACGATGTTACAGACTTTTGTGAGAGACAAAGAAATGAATTCTGCCTACAATCTAAATGAGCTTTCAAGTAGATTCTTCCTCAGGTGAGCCTCCATATAAATATATAGCCTGGCTAGAGACTGGATTGCAGTTCTGTTAGACTGAAATAGAGGATCCTATTAAGTTTTACACAGACTTCTGAGCCATGAAAAATATGATACAGTGAGTGTTTTTTTTTTAAAGAGAAAAAAAATAGGAAAAAGCTAGAAATATTACAGAATTTCAAGAAAAGAAGATAAATAGTAAGAAATCACTAGTTGATACATTACATATTGTTCTTTTAGAAATAGTTATGCAAGTTACAGGATTAAAGCACACAAAGTGGACACTAAAACAGTGAGAGTGCAAACAGATCTGTTCAACAATTGCAGAAGAACCTAGAAATATGGTCATCAATCCCACACATGTAAACATACATGCAGCTATACCTTTTATGCTTCCTATTTCCTCTTTTTATATAATAGCAATTATACATTTTTAAATTTTATTTAAACAGAAAAAGGTAGCAGCAATAAAGAATTCTAAAAGAAAGAAAGAAAAAGGAGAATGAGAAAAACCCTCATTAAGAAATCAGTAATTTATAGATTACACACTGTCATCCTAGATGTAGTTGTTCAAGTTACAAAGTTAAAGGGTACATAGTAAATATTCAAATAGCCAGACTACAAACAGTTCTGCTCAAAGATCCAACAAAGATTCAGCAATATGGTCATTATTTTACACACTCAAACATACATGCAGTTATATCCCTTAGAGCACTTTCTTTTCCTCTCTTTTTTACAATAGCAATTACACATTTTGGTTTTATTACTCTTGTAGTTTTTATTTACTTTTTACACTAGAGACATAATATGATATTTATAAATATGATTCTTATTTATTTTGCTAATGAGGATAGTCTCAAGTTGTCTCCATTTGCCTATGAAGGCCTCAAGGTCATCCTTTTTTTATACTTGAGTAATATTCCATTGTGTAAAAATGCCAAATCTGGGAAAATACCCAGGAGGGGGATAGCTGGATTGAATGGGGCTTCCAATTCTAGTCTTCTGAGAATTCTCCATATGGATTTCCATAATGGTTGAACCAGTCCACATTCCCACCAACAGTGGAGCAGTGTTCCTTTTCCCCCTGCAGCCTCGCCAACATTTGTTATCAGTTGATTTCTTGATGGCAGCTATTCTTTCCGGAGTAAGGTGGAATCTCAGTGCTGTTTTAATTTGCATTTCTCGAATGACCAGTGATAGCGGACATTTCTTCATGTATTTATTTGCCATTGGTATATCTTTCTCTGAGAACTGTGTGTTCATCTCTGATGCCCATTTTTGGAGAGGGTCTTTGAATTTGGGGACCTTGATGTTTTTCAATTCTTTATATATTCTGGACACAAGTCCTTTGTCTGAAGGGTTGCTGACTAAAATGTTTTCCCACTCTGTCAGTTTTCTTTTCACTCTGTTGGTGATTTCCTTTGAAGTGCAGAAACTTTTCAATAATGTGAGATCCCATTTGTTGATCCTATGAAGTGTTTCCCATGCAGTTTGTGTTTTGTTCATGAATTCTCTGCAGCATAAAAACAGAATACTAAAAGCTGTTAGAGAAAAGACACAACTCACCTACCAGGGAAAGGCCATTAGAATCACAGCAGGCTTTTCAGCACAAACCCTCAAGTCAAGAAGAGCTTGGAATGAGGTATTTCAAGCCCTGAAACAAAAAAACCTTCAACCCATAATGTGGTACCCAGCAAAATTTTCACTCAAATTTAATGGAGAAACAAGATACTTCCATGACAAAGAACAACTGAAGAAATTCACATCCACCAAACCAACCCTAGAAAGAGTATTGAAAGACATACTACACAGAGGTAAAAATGACCACAATCCCCAAAACAACAACAGAAAGAAACCACCAGGTAGGATAAGCAATTAAATAAGGGGAAAAGCAGAAAGCAAAAACTGGAACTTAACATGGCAAAGTCAAGCCAGTACATATCAGTGATATCCAGAAATGTAAGTGGTCTCAATTCATCTATAAAAAGAAATAGACTGACAGAATGGATCAAGAAACATGATCCCACAATATGCTGTATACAAGAAACACATCTGACCCAAAAGAAAACTCATAGATTAAAAGTCAAAGGATTGAAAACAGTACTCCATGCAATAGGAACCCAGAAAAAAGCAGGGTTAACTATTCTATTTGCAGACAATGTGAACTTTAAAGTTAAAATGATTAAAAGAGATAAAGAAGATCACTACATGCTCATTAGTTGAAAAATTCAAGAGGAAGAACTAACAATTATAAATATATATATACACCAAATACAGGAGCACCCAGCTATGTAAGACAGACAATAATGGACATGAAAAACAAAATACACAAGAACACAGTTATAACACGGGATCTTAACAATCCATTGTCACAAAGAGATAGATCAACTAGACAAAGAGTCAGGAAAGAAATAACAGAACAGAATCATAACTGTGAGCAATTGGACTTAGTAGATGTTTACAGAATATTCTACCCAACCACATCAGAATACACACTCTTCTCAGCAGTGCTGGGACATTTTCCAAAATAGACTATATATTATCCCACAAAACATTCTGAAGTAAATACAAAGGTATTGAAATCATCCTATGCATAATATCTGACCATAGCACACTAAAATTGGAAATTGATGGCAAAAGAAATTGCAAACCCTGCATTAACACATGGAAATTAAATAACAACCTTTTGAACAACCAGTGGGCTACAGATGAAATTAAAGGAGAAATAAAACAATACCTACAATTCAATGAAAACACAGAAACAACATACTGTAATGTATGGATGTAATGAAAATGATCTTAAGAGGTAAATATATAGCAATAAATTGTCATATCAAGATAACAGAATGAGCACAAATAAATAACCTAATGCTCGATCTCAAGCATCAAGAAAAAGAAGAGCAAGCTAAACCCAAATCTCATAGAAGAGAGGAAATGGTAAAGATTAGAGCAGAAATCCATGCAATTGAAACTAAAAAAGCAATACAAAGTATTAAAGAATCAAAAAGCTGGTTTTTTGAGAGAATAAACAAAATTGACAAGCCCCCAGCTAACCTTAACAAGACAAAGAAAGAAAAACCCAAATTCATGCAATAAGAACTGAAAAGGGAGAAATTACTACAGATCCCGTGGAAATTCCAAAGATCATGAATACCTACTTTGAAAATCTCTACTCACATAGAGTGGAAAACACAGAGGAAATGGACAGATTTCTAGAAACATATGAACTACCAAAGCTGAACCAAGAAGATATACAAATTTTGAACAACCCAATATCAGCTATTGAAATTGAAAATGTAATTAAAAACTTACCAACAAAGAAAAGCTCAGGTCCTGATGCAGTCACAGCTGACTTCTACAAGAAATTTAGAGAAGATTTGATGCCAATACTCCTTAAACTCTTCAATGAAATTGAGAAGAAAGCAATCCTCCCTAAATCATTCCTGGAGGAAAGTATTACTCTGATACCAAAACCAGAGAAAGATCCAACCAAAAAGGAAAACTATAGACCAATCTCACTAATGAACATTGATGCAAAGATTCTCTGTGAAATACTGGCAAACAGAATGCAGCAAATCATCAAGAAGATTATACATCATGACCAAGTGGGCTTCATTCCAGGAATGCAGGGATGGTTTAACATACATGAATCAATAAATATAATATACCACATCAACAGAGCCAAAAACAAAAACCACATGGTCATCTCAATAGATGCAGGAAAAGCTTTTGACAAAGCCCAACACACATTCATGATAAAAACCCTTCAGAAACTCGGAATACATGGTGTCTACTTCAACCTTATAAAGGCCATCTATGACAAATCTACAGCCAACATTATACTAAATGGACAAAAACTGAAAGCTTTCACTTTAAAATCAGGAACAAGACAAGGATGTCCACTATCACCACTCCTTTTCAATATAGTTCTGGAAACACTAGCCAGGGCAATCAGACAAGAGAGAGAGATAAAAGGAGTAAAGATAGCAAAGGAAGAAGTTACATTATTACTATTTGCAGATGACATGATACTCTATATAGAAGACCCAAAAGACTCCATTAAAAGACTACTAGAGGTAATAAACAATTTCAGCAGTGTAGCTGGATACAAAGTCAATGCTCAAAAATCAATAGCATTCTTGTACACAAACAAAAAACTCACTGAGAGAGAAATTATGGAAATATCTCCCTTTACAATAACATCTACAAAAATGAAATACTTAGGAATCACCCTAACAAAAAATGTAAAAGACCTATATGCTGAAAATTATACTACATTGAAAAGGGAAACTGAAGAAGGTATTAGAAAATGGAAGGATATTCCTTGCTCTTGGCTAGGAAGAACCAACATTGTGAAAATGGCCATACTCCCAAAGCTGTTATACAAATTTAATGCAATCCCAATCAAAATACCATTGACATACCTCACAGATCTAGATAAAACACTACTAAAATTCATTTGGAAACAGAAGAAACCTAGAATAGCAAAAGCAATTCTGGGCAACAAAGTCAAGGCAGGCAGCATCTCAATTCCTGACTTGAATCTATACTACAAAGCCACAGTGATAAAATCAGCTTGGTACTGGCAAAGAAATAGACCTGAGGATCAATGGAACAGATTAGAAGATGCGAGCACAACTACAAATACACTCAGCCACCTGATAGTTGACTAAGGAACTAAATATGTCCACTGGAAGAAGGAGAGCCTCTTTCACAAATGGGGTTGGAAAAATTGGCTCTCCACATGCCAAAGACTGAAACTAGATCCATGCATACACAAAACTAAAGTCTAAACTTATCGAAGACCTAAATATTAAAACAGAAACACTAAATCTACTGTAAGACAAGGTAGGTAGAAGTTTTGGAGACATAGGGGTAGGCAGAGAATTTATGAACAAAACACAAACTACACAGGAAACACTTCAAATAATCAACACCTGGGATCTCAGATTATTAAAAAGTTTCTGCACATCAAAGGAAATCACCAATAGAGTGAAAAGATAACTCACAGATTGGGAGAGAATTTTAGCCAGCAACCACTCAGATAAAGGACTTATGTCCAGGACATATAAAGAATTAAAAACATCAAGCCCCCCAAATTCAAGACCCTCTCCAAAAATGGGCATTGGAGATGAACACACAGTTCTCAGAGAAAGATATACAAATGGCAAATAAAAACATGAAGAAATGTTCACCATCACTGGTCATTCAAGAAATGCAAATGGAAAAAACATTGAAACTTCACCTCACTCTGGAAAGAATAGCTGCCATCAAGAAATCAACTAATAACAAATGTTGGTGAGGTTGCAGGGGAGAAAGGAACACTGCTCCACTGATGGTGGGAATGTGGACTGGTGCAACCACTATAGAAATTCATATGGAGAATTCTAGAACACTAGGACTGGAAGCCCCATTCAGTCCAACTATTCCCCTCCTGGGTATTTTCCTAGAAGAACTGAAAAGTTCATATCACAGTGACATATGTGCACCCATATTCATAGCAGCACAATTTGTATTAGCCAAATCTTAGAAACAACCAAGATGCCCATCAACTGCAGAGTGGATGAAAAAGATGTGCTATTTTTACACAATGGAATATTACTCAGCTATAAAAAAGGATGACCTTGAGGCCTTCATAGGCAAATGGAGACAACTTGAGACTATCCTTATTAGTGAAATAAATAAGAATCATATTTATAAATATCACATTGTGTCTCTAGTGTAAAATGTGATAAGAACTATAAGAGTAATAAAACCCAAAATGTGTAATTGCTATTGTAAAAAAGAGAGGAAAAGAAAGGGCTCTAGGGGATATAATTGCATGTATGTTTGAGTGTGTAAAATAGATGACCATATTGCTGAATCTTTGTTGAATCATTGAGCAGAACTGTTTGCAGTCTCACTGTTTGAATGTCTACTATGTGTCTGTTAATTTTGTAACTTGAACAACTACATCCAAGATGGCAATATGTAATTTATCAACTAGTGATTTCTTAATGTTTTTTTCTCTTTTTTTTTCTTTTGGAATTCTGTATTGTTGCTACCCTTTTTCTTTTGCTTTTTTTCTCTTTAAATAAATTTTTTAAGAAAATACATAATTACTATTGTAAAAAAAGAGACGAAATAGGAAGTGCTATAAAAGATATCACTGCATGAATATTTAAGTGTATAGGATTGATAACCATACTTCTAAGTTCTTGTTGGATTGTTGAACAGATCTGTTTGCAGTCTCACTGCTTGAATGTCTACTTTGTATGCTCTAATTTTGTAACTTGAACAACTATGTCTAAAAGGACAATATGTAATTTATCAACCAGTGATCTATTACTATTTATCCTTTTTTTTTGAAACTCTGTAATATTTCTACCTTTTTTCTGTTTTTTTTTCTCTTTAAATAAAAAAAATTTATTTAAAAACTTGTCGATGAGGTCACAGAAGTATTTCTTTATTTCCATTGAGGTCATGTTGATATTGCATGTTTGCTGCCCTCTGTCTCCTCTGTATTTACCTCTCCTGGACTTATTTTCCCTGGGTCAGCAGTTGGAGGCTTTTTGTCTTGTCATGTTTCTGGTTTCTTTCAGACAGGTGAATAGTGGAGGTCTCAGGACCTTTTTGTATTGCTTACGGCTTTTCTGAAGCGCACTGACTAAGGGATTGCTGCTCTCTCCAGTTTGCTGTTGATCTGTGAGTTGCATGCAGGGGTGATGTGGGCAGGCCCCTCTCCTCTAAGACAGTCAACTAGTGAGTGTCTTCATGTTAGTGTATGCCCTCTGTGGATGTCACAGGTTCGGGACAGAGTTGTCCCTGGCTATTGGGTCCTGACCAGGAGCATGGCCCAGCCCAAGCAGATCCCACCAATCTGCTTTGGGCCAGGAGCTGCCAACTGATGCCACTTCAGTTGACGATTCAAGCCTGTCCTGCCTAACTCTAATATGTCATCTAACCAGTCAACCCACTCTGGAGAACCCAGTTCTCAGCACTCACCAAAGTCTTTGCAACTCAGTTTACCGGTTCTACTCCCTGTTGCAGCGCCTCCTCCCGCCAAGGGTCTCGGGCTCACCAATCCCTGATCTCAGCAGGGCCTTGACCTCAGTTAGATCGTGAGTTGCCTGACTCTAAGATGTGCCCAGTACAACAGCGATGGGAGCTTGCCCAGCTCCAGCCCTCTGTCCACGCTGCTGCTGCTGCTTCTTCTTCTTCTTCTTCTTCTTCTTCTTCTTCTTCTTCTTCTTCTTCTTCTTCTTCTTCTTCTTCTTGTTATTCCTTAGTTTCTTCCTGGGTCATGCAAATTCCTCACCTTTCATCTGGTCTTCTCTTTGGTGTTAAATTCTAGCATCTGAGTTGCTTTTCTTAGAGGTAATCGTGTTGCCTATCAATCAGCCATCTTTTTTCTCCCATGTAGAGACTTATACATGTGTAGAACTTCTAAACAGTTTATGAGTATTGATTATAATTATTGTAAAAAAAAAAGAGGAAAAGAAAGTATTCTAAAGGCTATAACTGCATGTATGTTTAAGTGTGTAGGATTGATAACGATATTATTAGCTTTTTGTTGGATAGATGAACAGATCTTGCAGTCTCACTGTTTAAATGTTCACTTTGTGTGCTTTACTTTTGTAACTTGAACAACTACTGCTAAGAGGAAATATGTAATTTTCACCTAGTGATTTCTTACTTTTTTTGAAATTATGTATTATTTCTACCCTCTTTCTGCTTCATTTTTTTTCTTTAAATTAAAAAAAATGAAAAAAAAGAAAGGCTTACTCTAAAAGCTATTCTTTTCTCTACCTAACATTCCTTGGGGGTAGTGTTCTAAGGCAAAGAGAGACTTCTTAAACAATTAGGTTTGGGTTTTTTTCCATATAAGTACCTATTTCAGAATATACAAGAGCAGAGATGGTAAAAGTGTTGGATAAAAAAATTACTAAACAGTTTATATAAATGAGGGGAAGTTGAGCTAATACAGCACAGTAGTTAAGATCACTACTTTCAGGTGAACTGGGATTAAACCATGAAAGAAATTTTTAAAAGTACATTACAACCTAATTTTGAGACAGTTAAAATATCAGCTAAAATAGTTGAAGGCTTTGGAAAAGATTCAGACTAATGCAATTTATAACACTAATGGGAGTTTTATTACCCATTATGAAATTATTTGACACCATTACTAATCTAAAGGTAGGAAAAGGTTACTTCTGAAGTATAATTAACCTGTTTTCACTTGGGAAGAATAGGAAGTTAAAAATAGACTTATGATACTCATCTGTATCTTTGGACAGATTCACCTCACAAATGAATGGAAATTCCATAGAACAATGGAGGCAGCCACATTACTACTTTTCTAGTAGAGCTATTCAAATATAGTTGGTCTGAAGTTCTAGTTTAATACAGTATTCACAATGGAATATAAAAGCCATGCCTAATTTTAAAGTTATTATTTTGACTCAGTTTCTTTAAGGATATTAAGGTTGGGCAAGGAGGGAGCACAGAGCAACTACTTGACAAACAGTACAGTGACAACAGATAATGAGGAGAAGGTGGATAGGGTGGTGGTTTCCTATCTACCTCTGCAGATCTTGAAATTTAGAGCTGCCTGACACATTTTCATTTTCTGTCCTCAGGCCATAAAAATCTTTTAAAGGTCCAAAATTTTCAGTGGTTTACATTAAAGTTCACATCCCTTAGGTGGGCGGGCAAGGTCTGTCAACACCTGCCTGTTACTGTCCCTCTGATATCGGCTCCTCCTTCAACTTCCCTCAACCATTGTCTGTCCCTCTGGTCGCTTCCAGCCTTTTCTTCAGGCCTTTTCCACATCATCACTTCTGGCCAGAATGTCTTCTTTGACCTTTTGAGTCTGAGCTGGCCTCAAACATTGACTCATAGGAAGACTTCCTAGAGCATAGATCCTATTAAAACATGTCTGTGCTTCCCTTTGGAACAGCACTCATATTCTGAGTAATGCATGGATTGATGGCCTACTTTCTTTACCAGAATGTGATTTTCTTGACAGCAGGATTACCTCCTCAATTCTGAATCCCCAAAACTAGTGTGCCAGATACTATCCTGAATGGCTTATATTAACTGTTTTAATTTTAAAATGATCTTGTGAGGTAGGTACTAATTTAATTTCTGTTGTAATATGATGAAATAGGTGAAGAGAGGTTAAACAATTTATTCGAAACCTTACAGCTACTAACAGGTAATGCTGAGTTATGAAGATCCAGGGAAGACTTTAATCACATGCTCTGACAGGGTGGGTCCCCAGTGTATGTTGGTTGAACTGTGACTGAGTTTTAGAACCAGGTAATACTAAGGCAATGAGACCTGACTGTGGGCTGGCTCACAGGCACAGAGAGCGATTATACAAATTCCAATCAGTATAGAGACAGAGCAAAAAGGAGATTTGCTGGAGAGCCCATTTTAATGTTACTATTGTTAGCAGATTCACGA
This sequence comes from Hydrochoerus hydrochaeris, assembly GCA_004027455.1. Classification (NCBI taxonomy): domain Eukaryota; kingdom Metazoa; phylum Chordata; class Mammalia; order Rodentia; family Hydrochaeridae; genus Hydrochoerus; species Hydrochoerus hydrochaeris. The sequence goes on along the minus strand of PVLA01006161.1, from coordinate 98,156 downwards.
TGTTAGTCTTTTGTATTTTATGGGCTATTATTGAGATCAGGAAGCCCTCTGTATATAAAAAGGACATCAATAAAGCACTTGGAATAAGGAGAGCATGACAAGTCAAGAAATCACTACTTTTTTTAGGGACTGATATTTTTCTTTCTGATGTACTCTCATGGAAGCATAGAGTCAAGTCACAAGAAATTAAAAGACACCTCTGTGCCTAGCACTGTTCTAAGTCCTGTGGGAATGCCAAGAAAAGTAGAGGCAAAGCTTAGGTTTGACAGCAGCATGTTCCAAGTTATAAAACAACTGACATTCATGAAGAAAAAACAATGAAATTGGGTATGTGCTTCATATGGGCATTACAGCATTAGAAACATTAGCCATATGATAAAAGGTACAACTACTATAAACATTTATAATAATTTGAAATTATAAAATAGTGATTTGAATGCTATAAAAATGGGCACCATAGTTGAAGCTCTAATATAGTATTAAGTATACCCATAAAACTTAAAAATATAATTCCATTCTATCATAAATTTGATGGAAAACTAATGTGCTAGCTTTGATTAACATTATACATTTAATTAAAAATAATTTTCTTTGTCTTCTAGGAGTTAAGAAGGATGCTTTGCTGGAATGATTTGGAAGCCTGAGGTTTTTATAATGCCTGAGCAAGAAAGTTCTGTTAATGCCTTTTTTCTGTTCTGAATTTTGCTGTAGCAAGCAGAGGCATTGAAAGTAATTCTACTCCCCTAAATTGACCTCAAAGTGCTGTAGTAGTTACTTAAATGTTTTTGAGGATTTTGTGGCAATATGGCTGTGTTTTGTCCCACTGCAAAACATTTCAGAAAAAGTGTTAACCATCGCAGTCTCTTTTTTACCCTCTCCTGCTACTTCTATTTAAAGTAATAGGAACATTTGCTGTGATTCAGAACCAATTAAAGTAATCAACAATCTGTGAGTTAAATCACTTCACCTGACATTTCACTAATGCAAAGTATTGAATGAAGCTTTGGACCACAATCCTTAACTACAGATCTTAGATCTAAAGTTTACTGTCTTATCATTTCTTTCTGGAGTACACATAGCATCTTACCAAAGACTGAAATGAGCTTGCTTCCTTTCACAGTTTCTTTGCTATCTATTCACCTAGAAAATGTCCATCAAGTTTTGGGTGGATCAGTGAATGAACTAAATTATCAAGTCATCGGCATAGCCACAAACAAATAGTAAGGCTGTATTGTAAATGTGCTAGAACTCAATGAAGGAGCAAAGTCATTTAGCCCGTAAGAGATTCATTATTAGGAGTTAGATATTTACAGATTATTGGAATGGATGGGGGGTGAAGGACAGGAGCTGCCACAAGACTTACATGTAAGCTCATGCCCTGAGGTCACGAAACTGCCACTGCTGCCATCGTTATTGTCTTCATGACTTCCTTTGTAGCCTTTAGTTGGCTGCTACAAGTGCTCACCTTAGGACTGTTTCTTCTTAATCACAACTGGAAAAATGAAAACTTCATTTCTTTTCACTTTTCCAAATCTCACGAATGTGAATCTTACTTGAAGAATCTAACTTGTACCTAAAATCATAGCTGAAACAGTTGGGTGTTTTAATTTTTAGCTCTGAGTCCTAGAATTCAGAAGAAATTGAGAAAGAGATTGGAATTCCAGATCTAGCATAGATCATGCCACAGAACTGCTCAAATGGTTTTGAGTTAGGGTCCTAGTACTAATGAATGAATGATGTCAGGAGATAAGGAGGAGAGAGAGTTCAGAGGTAGAGATGCTTCTGTTTTCAAGGTGCTTAAGGAGATTAAACTAATTCCTTGTTAAGAATCATAAACTCTGAGATATAAAATGATTCAACTGATACTGATTAAAGGTGCACAGACATTTTGGTGTTGTGGTGATCTGAAAAGGTTTTGAGAAAGAATTGAACATGGGCCTAAGCTACAAAGTATGACTAGATCCTGTTCCTTGGTTCAAGTGAAAGAAAGGAAGATGGCATTTCAGGGTCAGGGCATGGTCTGAGCAGGAATAACTGTCTCAAATTTTTATTACTTGAATGTGCATTCATAGATAATGACTACATAACATCAACCCAAACCATATTTCAGGGTCTAGCTGTAATACCTAACGGATTTTATTATGTGTCTCTACATATTATCAGTTTTTTCTAAGACTGACTGCAAATGGATCACAATCTATTTTTATGTAAAGCTATCAGCATATTAGATTTTTGTTAATCTCTAATTACCTATTGCTATGTTACTGATTACCACAATATTCAGCATATTGAAGCACCAGGCATTTATTATCTCACATAGTTGTTAAGGGCCAGGAATCCAAGAGTAGCTGGGTGGTTCTGGCTCTGGGTTTCTCATGAGGCTACTGTCAAGCTGTTGACCAGGCTAAAGTCTTCTGATGGGCTGGAGGATCCACTTTCAAGCTCATTCATTTGGATACTGCCAGGAAACATCAATTTATCACCATATGGGTCTCAATTGGTGGAGGTTGTGACTTGGCAGTTGGCCATGCTGAGCAAGTAATCCATGAGAGTGAGAGATAGGACAATCAAGATGGATTCCAATTTTGGAAGTTATGTGCCATCATTTATGCTTTACTTGTTGGCTAACACATTAACCTTGGTATAATGCAGAAGGGGACCAGAAGGCTCATCCAAGGCCATCTTGGAGAAAGACCTCCACAATTTTCATAATCCCCAAATAAGTTAGCATTATACATGGGTAATGTTTCCTTAAGGCAGAAATAGAATTTCTCGTTTGAGAATTATACAATCATGGAGTAGCTCTGAGACCCTGCTCTAGTCCAGTGATTCTGTATCTCCAAGGATTTTAGTATGATAATCAGAAGCATGCATTAGGACTTCATTTCATTATCAATGGGTCACTGAAATGTGAATATACATTTTATATCTAAATATTATAAATTATAGTATTATTGTAAATATCTCTATTTACAAGCTAATAATATTTTTTAATTGACCAAAACTAGAAATTATACCATGAAAGCAAATACCTAAAGTTTGAAATCAGTTTTAACTGTAGCAGTTGTCTTCTGTTTTTCTCTCAGGTGATACTATAAATATACACTTTCCTTGAATGAGCATCCTTGTTTAGTTCAAGGTATTATTAGGGTAAATATATGTGGATCAGAGAGTTATAGAGATACATTTAACTACATCTAGAGGGATTTTTGGGGGGTGAGCTTGATAAGATAGAGCCAACTGAATGCACCTATTTATGATTTGGATTATCAAGGAATGGAAACAGAGAAAAAGCTTAAGTGCTTATTGGCATGTAGCAAGTATGTGAAAGGAAACTAATTCCTTTGGCTTTAGGCTGTAGAAGTCTCATAGCATTTTTGTTACATGCATAGAGTCTATTTTTCTTTATTTAGATTTGAGGAAATATTAGATCTATAGATTTACGGTCGTCATTGTTACAAATTGAGCAAGAGACATCACTGTGGCCAAAACAAACATTTTCTGTCTCTTAACTACATGAGTCAGTTCTTACTTTTATACAACATGGCTGTTTCCTGAGCTGTGTGGTGAGCTGCATTTACTCAGTATAAGACAGACATAAGACTCTGAAAAAAATCAATATAAAATGGGTAGCAGTTCTGCTATTGGTTTATTGACTCTTTAAGAACATTGTAGTACCATGTATAGAGAGTGTCCTCCTTATAGTTTAGTCACAGGCAGATTTAAGGACATTTTAGAAAAAGAAGCTAAAGAGAAAAACTAAATGATTTCTGTATTATCAAATTCCTGAAGGGAGACAAATATGTGATCTAGGTGACCAAAGAAAGTTGTCTTAGATCTTAAAGTGCCAAACAAAAATTATGCCTTCTCAAATTTTAGAAACCAGCAAATGAAATACAAAAAAGATTTTAAACAGAGGACACTGAGTCTATAGATGATTTTTAAAAAATAAATTTACCTTTAGTAGCACATGTTTTCAGCACACAATGATTATATTTATTGTGGGAAGCTGATACACATACCTAACACATGTTAATTCTTTTTCTTGTTCAGTAAAGGTTTCCTCCTTCCCTGCTCCTTCCACTTCTCAGTTCTTTTTCTATTTGCAAAAACTCTATCTCCATTTTTTCCTCCCAATTCTTATTTTTATCCCCTTTTTCTCCCCTCTTTCTCCACCTTCCCCCTCCCTCTTCTCTTTTGAAAAATATTTTTCTACTTCCTATTAGGTATCTATTATTTTGCTCTTTTTATATTTTGTTTTTCATATAAGAAAAAAAACCATGAGATATTTAAGCTTCTGTGTCTTATTTATTTTACTTAATATTATAGTCTTAAAGTGCATTCATTCACTGATGAATGACTGAACTTCTTCCTTCTTAAGGCAGAATCATACCTTTATCCATTCATCTGTTGATGGACATATAAGCCATTTCCAAAATTATCTACTATGAATTGTGCTGCTACAAATATGAGTATAATTTATACTAAGTCTAACTTTTTGGGAAGATATCTAGAAGAGGAATCCAGGCCCAAATGGAACTTCTATTTTTAGTTTTTTGAGGAACCTCTACACTGCTTTCTATAGTTGTTGTACTAGTTTACATTTCTGCTAATAATGTAGAGGAGTTCCTTTCCCTCTAAAACCTTATAAACATTTATCATTATTCGATTTCTTGATGATAGTAGTTCTTTTTTGAAGATAATACAATATGTATTGTTTTAATATACACTTATTTAATGGCTAGAAATGTTGAACATTTTTTTCATGTATTTACCATTTGTACTTCTTCTGAGAAGTGTTTCTTCATTTCAATTGCTCATTTTTGACTGGGTCTTTTATTTTAAGGAATCTAATTTTTAAGTTCCTTATGATTCTAAATTAATCAATAGTGTGTGGGATCATCAATAGTATGTATAATCCTAAATTCAGAATAAATGCTACTATAAAAAATTGTTCCCAGAGGCTGAAAACAAAATTTATCAAGATTTGGCAAGCAAAATTTACCAAGTGTTCAGTTTCCTTTTCATATTTTATTTTGATCTGTTTTTAACACTCACAGTGAAATCTTATTTTCAAATAACATATAATAATCATTGTAGTTTTTAAAGTGGGTATGGAACACTGTCAAAAGTGTTTAATTGTTAAGTAATTCTGAACTGGGCTGCTCCTCTGAGCTGCTGGCTGTGTGGGATGGAAAGGCACTGCGGAGGGGTCAGGAGCAAGTCCAGGAGAGGCTCCGGCTTAGAGCTCAGCACACAGGAGCATTTTGCACCCTTAGACTGTTACTTATTCTTCCTCCAATTCAGTTTTCTCTTCAGATGTGAAAAAAGCATAAATACTGCAATAGAGGTAAATACTAAATGGGATGATATATCCATGTCTTGGCTCTTACAAATAATGCTACAGTGAATATAGGAGTGCAGGTATGATTTTCCTATGTTCAGATATACACCTGAAAGTGGGATTGCTACCTCATATGGTAGCTTCATTTTTCTTTTCTTTTTCTTTTTTTTTTTTTTTTTGATAAGTGTCTGCACTGCTTTCCACAGCAGCTGCACCCATTTGCAATCCCACCAGCAATGTGTATGGGTTCCTCTTCCTCCACATCATTATCTCTTGTCTTTTTGGTCATAGCCACCCTAATAGGTGTGAGACGATATCTCACTGTGGCTTTGATTTGTATTTTCCTATGATTTGCGATGTTACCACTTTTTCGCATACCTGTTGGACATTTGAATCTCTTCTTTGCAGAAATGTCTATTCATATCTTTACCTGGGTTTAACCAAATCATTTGTTTTTATAGTATTGAGCTAAGTGAATTCTTCATGTCTTAGATCTTAGCTTCTGACCAGGTGTATGATTCACACACATTAGATCCAATTTATAGTTGCCTTTTCATGCTATTGATTATTTCTTCACCAAATAAAAGCAATTTAGTTTGATGTAGTCTCACTTGTTGATTTTTGCTTTTGTTGACTGTGTTTCTTGATGTCATGTCCAAAAAGCCAAAATCAAGGAGTTTTTCCTCTATGATTTATTTTAGGACTTCTACAGTTGCAAGACTTATGTTTAAGCTAAGCTGCAGAAACAATCTAAATTTCTACTATGGATGATTGGGTAAAGATATTGCAATATGTATTCCATTATATACATTCAACTATTATTCTGCTTTTAAAAAGAAGATGATCCTGCCACTTGTGACCAGGTAGATAAACCAGGAAGACACACTGAGTTGAACACAGGCAACACAGATAAAAATTTCACAATCTCTCTTACATATAGGATCTTAAAAAACCAAATACACAAAAATTAGAATGTAAGAATAGTTACAAGAGGCAGCAAGGAGAGAGAAGGAGAAACAGAGAAATGAGTCATAGTTTTAGTTATGTAAGATAAATAAATATGGATCATGAGGGCTAGAATTAAAATTATTATACAGTACACTAAAAATTTTTAAGACAATATATTTCAGATGCTCTTATCACCCAAAAAGATAATTGTGAACCAACCGTAGTGGCACACACCTGTAAGCACAGTACTTGGGAGGATGAGGCAGGAAGATTGTCATGAGTTCTAGGCCAGTCTGAGCTACATAGCAAGACCCTGTCTCCAAAAAAACACAACATAAAAAATGAAAAAAAAAGGTAACTGAGATGGTTGGTATGGTAATTGACTTAACTGTAGTAATCACTTTATTATCTATACACATATCAAAAATATCATAGTGTGCAACTTGAATACATACAATGAGAACTTTAAACCTAATTAATGAAAATCAACAAGTAATGTTTCTAATCACTTTACAAATAGAAGATACATAAAAAGAGTCACTGATCTTCATCTGTAAACTGTAGGTAATAAAATGCCTATTTCACAAATTGTTGCAGGAATTGTGGTTGTTAATATGTGAGCAAAGAATGATCATAGTGTCTTGTGCTCCATAAATATAAATAAATATTAGGAGAGATTTACCCTACAGGAATGCTTATGCATGTGTTTTTGTAAAAATAACTATGTGTAGTTTATTTTGCTTTATTTTCTAAATCTCTCTCTCTCTTTCTTTCTTTCTTTCTTTTATTTTTTGTTTGTTTGTTTGTTTTTGTGCTGGGCATTGAACTCACACCCTCACACTTGCCAGGCAGGTGCTTACATCATTGAGCTAAATCCCTGGCCCCTAAATCTTTATACAGACTAGAAAAGAACTAAACTATTCCTTTGAAAGAAGCACAAAATAAAAGGTCTGGCTTTGCCACGTGACCCAGAACCTATATGGTTGACATATTCTAATATGATACTATTTAATTAACATAGTAAACACTATAAAATTCCCTAAGAAGTTCTGAAATTGAGATCATCTAGTCACTAAGTTCGCTTTGTTTTATTTGCCCTTCCAAACACCTGTCTCATGACTTCAGCTCTCTACGGCTCCCTCTTCCTCTCTGTGTGAATCGGGTTTACCCCCCTTGGCTCCTAACCTCCTCAGGTAGTTCTCTTCCCCTAAATCTTTCCAAATATCCCATATTTAAAATGATCCATAAACATTTGTTTAAGCTGAATAAAAAGATTGAGATTTACTGCAAGTTGAGGCTGGCTTAAAATCTTTTCAGACTCTTAGTGGGCTTCTAAAAGCTTCTTCCTGAGAAGGTAACTTCCCCATTATCAGCAACTGCCCTCCCAAAAACCAGGTAAAGTACACAGTAGAGTGTAGTGGTCTTTGCTTGAAAATAAAGTCCCAATTTAAACAAAATGATTATAAAAGATGAATATCTAGTATTTTCTGTGCTGATGTATAAGAAAGTAAATACTGATTCATAGAGCTCTGCACTGTCTCTTTTCTTTTGCCCATCATTAGATGGTCAAATCATTATAGTAAGTTTAGCCACCATGATATATTTGATGTATGGACTAGAGAATTTTCTGCTTCTATTTTGTCACTATTTTATTTTAAGCATTGTCCAAACTAGAAATAATCTTCTATATTCTCTGTATGAGGGGACATAGATTTGGGTACACATTTCATGGATCAAAAATGACAGTATCTACAATCACAGCAGGTCATGTCTTTTCAGTCACAGTAATGGAAAGCTGATAGTACATCCCTTTCTCAAAAGACCAAGGATCCTTCTCTCCCATTGTCCTACCAGCTGTAATTTCTGCCCACACCTACTTATCTCATCCACTTCCCTCATCCTGTCTGCTTATCTCAGTGCACATGCTGAGCAGCAGGATGAGAAAGGGATGCAGTAAGGCACCCGTCCCTCCCTTTAAGAATACATTTCACTGACGCAAAAAGATTGTTGCAAGTTCCAGGCCAGCCTGGGCTACAAAGTGAGCTCAAGTTCAGCCTCAACTACATAGCAGAACTCTGTCTCAAAGAAACACCCCCCAAAAAAAGAAAGAAAAAAAAATACATTTCAGAAGTTCCACACATCCTCACAATCCTGTTCCTTACATCTTATAGGCCTGTGCTTAGTCATGTGACCACAATGGTCTGAAAGATAAGTTTTGAGACGATCCTAAATCTTTGTTCCAGAATCCAGGTGCACAGTTAAAATTCTTTGTTTTTTTGTTTTGTTTTGTTTTGTTTTGTTTTTGTTTTTTGGTTTTTTTGGAAGGGTGAGGTAGTGAGGAGAAAGAGAGAGAGAGAATAAAAGAAAGAAGAAAGGGAGGGAGGGAAAATAAAAAGGAAACAGAGACAAAGAGAATATTGAAGCATGATTATCCCGGCCACAATATTTTAGAAATCTAAACATGAAACAATTTTGCCAAGGCTTTCTGAGGTTAAGAAGTAAAACAATTAAGTCTAATACAAAAATAATTATTGTGGATAGAAGCAATCTAAATGAAAAGAAACACAAAGCTTGTCCAAAACATTACAAATATCTCTTCAATACTTTTTTGCTCTAATACAGAGTTTCCTAAAGCCATGTTTATTCTTAAATGTCAACTGGACAAACTCCTAATTTTTATTGCCATAATTTATGTATTTGAGACTTATTTAACACAGATTTTCTTAGAACAAAGTTCATCACAAAACTCAGAGGTTAGATTTACCTCACTGAACCTACAGAAAAGAAACTTTCTTGCGGGATTCATTATGAATGCCATTCATTTGTGTGTGTTACAGTTTACTTAGCTACAGTGATGAGATATTTAATCCATGAAATATAACACTCTTTGAAATAAGTGAAGCAGAATGTAGGAACCCAATATCGTTAAGCTGGAGGCGAATGGTATCCTGGAATGTGTACTGGTTGATGTGCAAAGGCATGAGCTCTGGCTCTGAGTCGTCTTCTCGCCAGCCAGTCATGTGCTGTGGTTTGAGTATGTCCTTCAAAAAGTTCATGTCTGAGAAAATAAATCTCCAAATTTATATGTTGATGGCGTTTGTAAATGGGTCATTTAGGAGATAATTAGATAAAATCCCATGGTAGTATTGGTGGTATCACAAGAGGAGGAAGAGAGACCCAAACCTGTATCCTTGCCGTGTGATGCCCTCTGTCATGTTATGCTGCATCAATAGTGCCTTCCCCAGATGCCATGTTTCTATGACTTTCCAGTCTCCAGGCTTTAAGAAATAAGCATCTGATTTTTATAAATTACCCAGTCTTGGGTATTCTGTTGAAGTAGAAGAAAACAGACTTAGGCATCAAATCATCACCCTATAATCATAAAAATTTAATTGACTGTGAAAGAGGTGCAAGTGGAAATCTCGGTGCTCAAGGAACTGATTTTTTATGATAAATCAGTGGAATATAGAGTCTAACAGCACTATCAGTTTAGACTCCAGAGAACGTGTACTGAAAAAGATGAATATAGTTCCTTAAAAGGAAATTCCATTAAAAATATTGGTCCAGTCTTGATGTAATTGGTCCAACACCAGCCTGAGTGTATTAAAAATATTTTCAGGCAAAACTGTGACCTCTTTACCAGTACGTATCTCATGAAACCACAGGTTTGTCCTTTTGTTAAAATGAACTATTTCTCTTCTTATTTTTCATGATGTTTGAAGAACAGTCTTAATCTTTTTGAAAGATGGACTTCTTTAATCCATCTCCTCTGCATGAAGCCTGAAAATTATTAATATGTTGATTCTGTTTCTGAAATGTTTGTACTCCAAAAGCATGTGTTAAATATAAAATGGTATAATACTAATTATTCAACATAGTAATCATTCTCAAAATAGATGTTTATAAAGAGATGACCATATGCCAAAGTAATGGAACCTATAAATTAATGGCTTAAGATGGATGAAAGCACTGGCCTTGTTCTGAATGGTAACAACACAGTGGGTGAGACCATCACATACACAGAGAGCTACAAATAAAAGCAGGTGGACCATGATAGGAAAATGCAGTGAAAAGAGGCAACCAGGCAGCAAGAAGTGAGAGTTGGAGCAGGTGAAGGAAGAGAATAAGAAAACCAGTATAACAGATGATTAACAAAGATTTGGGACTCTGAGCTCAGAATTATGGCGTTTCTGCATAATACATAATGGGGTAACATTATTTAACAATGTAACACTGGTTAATATTCTCATAATAATATGACAGATATTTATCTTTATTTTAGCCTCTCTAAAGTAGTATCAGCTTCTTAAAACACAATTATGACACAGTCAAGGAACAAGCCTGTCTCATTTCTCTCTTATTTTTCAATTTCCAATTAAAATGCCTCTAGCCTAGAACATTTCTGACAAAGTACAATGACCCTGCTGAAAGGAGAAAAACTAAGATGAATAAGGGATGACATAAGATATTTCAAAATTCAGTTGAAACCTTCTTCTGGTGAAAATATGCATGGAAGAAATATTTTGACTATCATGAAAAATTCTTTTTTGGCACATACTTTAAGGACTGAACATCCACTGTCTTTCATGTCCAGCCAACAGGAAGCTGACAGGGAATTTCAGGGATAACCAAGTTAAGTTTGTGCCATGTGGTGCACAAGAAAACCTGAACTGTTTATGTTTCTTAGGACAAAGCCTGAGTCATCTTGAAGTGACCTCATGGGCTGTGAATTCCAGAACTTGAATGAAACAGAATTAGCCTGTCTTTAAATTTAAATCTCAAAGGAGAGAATCGAGAGCAAACTGTTCTCTTTAGACAGCTCCTTCTCAAGATGCCAGAGGATGCCAAGGAAAGAACATAAGTGGAAAATAATCAAGACCATGGAAGTTATTTCATCCTCTGCCCACCCTTCAAAAAACCAGATGAAAACAAAAAGATGCAAATTACAATAAAGGAAAAATCAAAAATGTATCTTTTTCCCCAAAACAAACACCATTTCAAAGGCTATTTTGATTATGGTATTGGATGGTTTTCATGCTTCTTTTCATTATTCTTTTTTGTTTATTTGTTTTTAATATAAAAGGAATTGACTTGTTTCCTGGAATCTTTTTCCTTTAAATTTACCTCACCCATTTTGATGTGTCATGAAGTTGACCAAACATTGAATAAATTTACACATGAGTCACCATTAGGTCCTATTTTTTGAGAGTAGAGAAGGCCCGTGCTAAGGCCTCATGGGAGAATTGATTTTTTTTTTCCGTTGTTTTTTCTCAAGAAAAATCAGCTCAATATCTGTGGAGTTTCACTTCCCCACAAATCTCAAATCCTGACTGTAAGACAATCTAAGGAAACCCAGCTCTCACAAAAACTATTTTTTTCATCTGCCTGAAGCTGGAGCTATGGAAATTACACACTTAAATATCTCTGATTGTCTTCAGAGCAAACAAAAATAATATCGATGAAACAATCTATTTTAAATAACAATACTTTTAAATATAGATGTATTGGGAAAAGTCTTCAAAAGTTTGCAAATCTAGAAACATTGCAAATGTTTCTAGATTTGCAAAAATGCTTTGGTCTTTGATTCCAAATATGTAATACATTTTATTTGACAATTCAAGGAGAGGAAAATAAGAACTACTTCAGTCTAATTGAATTTAATGATTTACCCTGTAGGTGGTTGGTGAGTATGGGAAAGATGCTTGTGAGATGATGGTAAAGGTGATGATAGTGGTGATGGTAGTTTTTATATAGGAATTGTCTTCAGATTTGGCTTAGCTTAGTTTGGTTTTGACTTGAAGATTAGAAAATAAATGATGAACTGGAAGCAATGCAACAGTCCTGGCTTACTTTGGGAACTCACAAACCTCGCATTTTGCATTAGGAACATTCCCTCTTAGTAGTAAGTCTACAAAAAATGTGATCTTCGGTGGCCACAGCATAGTATTTCTTGAGAAATGCAAGTAAAATTGCATGTAAATAGCATGGTATTAGAAATAGCACAAAATGGAATTAGAGTTTTATTTATTAATTGTGTGACCTTGGGTAAGCTACTAGATTTCTTCTACAATTCCATTTCTATTCAGAAAATGGCAATAATATCTATCACATCAGTTTTTGAAAGGTTCAAAGTTATTAATAAATGTAAAAAGCTTAGTCTATAATAGGCACCTAATACATATTAATTCTCCTTCTCTGTCATGAATTTTTGTAATGTTTTCAATTTTTGTTCAGTAGAATAAATTTATCTTGATAGAATAGAATTAAATGTCTTTAGACTAATAAAACTATCAAATAATCCTAAAAATTAATTAAATATAAGATCTTGCTCCAATTTCACAATTCTTTGTAAACCAGAGACATACAAGACTTAATATGTAAAGAGAATGGGATTTCCTCAGAGACAGGCCTAACACACATCCAAACATTGCATTGTTGTTCTGTCCCATTCAGGACATCACCCACATTGTTTGTTGAATCAATGTCGGCTCTCAAAAAGAAAAAATTGATTAGATATTACTTCTTAATAGCATATAAAGCTTCACTCTGAGTCACTAATTTGGAATTAAAAAAGCAATTTTTGGTGTAAGTAATGCTTCTATTCTACCCTTTTCCAAGAAAAGAATGCTTCATCTAATAACCTGTGTCTTGAGATAAATGAATGTATTAAAGTTCTTAACACCCTTCTGATAGACTACAAATGGTCACAATACAGGACAATATTTGAACGGTAATGATTTGTGCTTTCTTCTTAAGTATAAGCTGATTGCAAAGGCTCCTGGACCAAAAGAAGTAAATAGCTAAAGGGGTCATGAATCTTAATAGCTTCCAAATCAGAAAGATCTGCAACTTATATGCTCTGACTGGAGTGTGAATGGAATGTATAAATATTAATAGATCTGGCTGAGCCTCTGCAGACAAGCTGTCTAAAATTTCACAGTGGGAAGATTGAACTTGCAGTGTACAGAGCAGACATGAGGCTCCCTCCTGGAAATGAACTGTCAGCATGTGTGTAAATACGTTTTTCCTGAAGCGATATTTAACACTCAATACTGTCTTGGCACACAGCAACACAATCATCCATATTAAACTCCAGTCTGTTATTTAGCATTATGAACATGCATACCAGGTCCATCTCTGGAAACACTAAGACAAGTTTCCCTAGTTTGAGTCTCAAAATACTCTGCGGAGTACAACTTTGGAAGTAACACTGTCTCCCTGGAAAACACTGAAATAATATCTAAGCCTGTGACTCACTGACTGCTGGGGCATTTCTGTGTTCTGCAACTTTCAAGACAGATTTTCTTCTTGGATAGAACACAGGGTTAGAGATGGGGTTAATGATAATAGAATGATTCGGCTTTGTGTTATATTAACACAGTGAACTGCAAACAACATTAGTAAAATAGTATCATAAAAAGAAAATTATTTTTAAAAGAGAAAAGTCTATGTTTTTGTCTTTTCTAACCCATAGCCTCCTGCAAAGAGTAAAATCTGTGCATTACTTTTTCTGTACTTTTTTCTATCTCAGCATCAAGTATGTGAAGCTCATCTTACTATTCACAGATGAAAGGAAAGAAAGAAGGAATGGAAAATGAAGGGGTTTTTTTGAAATAGTAAAGATAATCTGGTCAAGTTTAAAAAAACAATCCAAACACTCCTTTGTGCTATCAATATTTGTGAGGAAGATGAAAATGCATTGGGATGTTTGTTATTGTGGTGTTTTAAGGATAATTTTGTTTCATGAAAGTAATAAGATATTGATTTAAAATTTTCTAAATTCTTTGCTCACCTTGAACAAAACCAAAGCCAAAAATTTTTCCAACAGCCAACCTCCTCTTTCACACACACGCACACACCATATCCATCATTATTTTTCTTCAAGTAAAAGAGGTGAAGAAGCCCTTGGAAAATTCAAATGCTTATCATTCAAACATTTTGCTTTGGATTCCTGATGAAGATTTATTTTTTAAAAAGTCTTCACCAATTTGGAGCCTCCAAAAGAACTTAGTCAAAATGTGTTAGATTTTTCAAGCCAAAGGCTGCGGTGAGCATTCAAACCAACAAGGTCATACTTAGCACCTTTTCACATACAAATGAAGATAATTTAAAAATAAGTAGTCTCTACCGCCAAAATAATTCAGACTGAAAACAAAATCTGAATCCAAGCAACACTCTGAGTGCAACAATCACAGTCATCCTAAGTACTGCATCTTGGTCTGGATAATAAGAGGCCCCAACCTGTTATTCACAGCCTTACCTGCAGGAGGTGCGCGATTTTACAGATAAGCTAGAAACTGCGAGAATCATAGTCTTTCCACTTTATTTCTTTGTTTTCTTCTCCAATAAGTCATCCTAACCCTTTAGATTCGTGTTCCTTTTTCTCTGTCAGAACTCCCCCCAGTGCCTCTGATATATCGTTGGAGAATTCAACAAGCTCCTTTACAAAACTCTCATAAAACTAATCATTAATAGTAATCACCCCTCATTTACCTGATTGTTGCATTTAGGATTTTTAAAGCTACTACCTGTGTGAACATGCAGCTGAGACTACACTTTTACTGATAACTTCCAACTTCCAGTTTTCCAAGAAAATTCCAATTATACTGAAAGGTGTCAAGTGAGAACACAATGCCAGGGCTGACATCAGTTAACCCTCATTTGACAATCAAATCCTAGAGTGATTAGCATCTCAGTCATACCCGAAATTACAGACCTGTGAAAGTACATCTGCACCCCAAAGTTTTCTACCTTCAGCCTGCTGACTGCAATAAAAGAATGGTCCATCACCGTGGAATGCTTTCTGTTTTAATGACAGTCATCAAGGGTCACACATCACTATCTTTTTTTATTTGCAGCCACACTTTGTGAAATATCTGTCTTTACCATAATAACTTCTGAAACTTGCTTCTTTCTATTTAAGTGATGCCTGGCACACAGATGTCATTTTTATTCCCAGGTTTAGACTTCTTGACTATGCAGAGACAGTTCTAACTTTATATGTGGCCAATTTCAATATGTATTTGTGCCTTTGTTCATGACTTGGTTACTGGAATAAAGGTCTGTGGCTAATGATACCACATTCCATTTCTTAAAAACATATAAATCATTGATTCTTCAACATGGAATTAGATTTTTGACAATTATGATTGCAAATCAGTATATTCCAAGCAAATGTTTTGGGTAGTTGTTCTGAGCACTTTCAAAGTCTGTAGAAAACACATTGAGTGACAAATGTCAGTTGCCCTAAAAAATAAAAAACCTTTCACAGTCACATTTTTTAAATTATGCAAAGCAGATATTTTTTCAGGTTGGAAGGGAGTGAGTTTATAATTTGTTCTGATGAGTAACTAAAAACACTACAATACTAACAACTCACAAGTTTATCACACAATGAAAAGGATTTAGAAATAATAAGCTAAGCAAATAGTCCACACAACATGAATGTGATAGTTAACTGATTGTGTCACCTTGAGTAAGAAATGCTCAACTACATTACATCAGTATATTTCTGGGTGTGGCTAAAGGGATTTCCTGAAATTGGAAGACCTACCCTGGGTATGAGTGACAATACCGAACAGGCTTGCCATCTGAATAGAATAAAGGGGAAATGAAGAAGGAAGCCATGCTCCCGTTTCTTTGGAGGAGCTCCAGTCTTCACCTTCACCTTGGATGTCAACTCCTGGTTTCCAGGGCAGACTCTTCAGCTTCCATCACAGACCTTTCAGCCTCCTGATACAGACTTGCAGGGGACCTGGCAATGAGCTCCAGGTCTTTCACTGTATGTTTTGGGTCTCCAGCACACAGGCAGTCCTTTTGCATTCCTCTACACCTGATTCTTCAGGCAGTCATTGTAAGCCTAGCTTGTAAATTCTTATATATTTATATATCTCACTTTAAAGCTGTTTCTCTAGTAAGCATTGACTGATACAATGGATTAATCTGGAAGTTATCAGTAACATTTTGAAGTATACAAGTGTTTGTTCAAGTAATAAAATTTAATAAATGGCAGGACTCCCTCATTCATTTTCTTGTCATAAATTGGTTGGAATTCAGCTGAATGTCTTCAGCACACTCCAAGAGGCTTTAGAGTTAGACTACAAAACTGTGAATTGCTTTCATAGGCTTAAGGGAGAGAAAAGAAAACTTCCTCATTCATCCCAAAATTCATGGCTAGTAGTCATATAGAAAAAAAAATAGGTCAACAAGAGAAAAAATAACAAATATATTTAATCAAAGCTTTACATGACATAGACACCTTCAGAAATGAAGACTTAAGACCCATGGAAAATTGTGTGTTTTGATTCTTAGCTTTTAAAAACAAGTTGAATTGTGTATATTTGAAGTTTACAGTATAATTTTATAAGCTCTGGATAGACTGTATAATGGTTACTAAAATGAAGCGTAATAACATCTATCACCTCACAAGGTTACTTTTTTGTGACAAGAGCTGCTAACATCTACTAATTTAACAAAAATATCTAATTACAATACAATTTTATAACTTCAGTCCTCATATTATAGATTAAATCTCTAAACCTCTTCCTCCTACATACCTGCTGTTTTGTATATATCCTCCTGTCTCCCATCGTCACTCCCCACTCACAACTGGAGTAACTACTACTTCAGGCTCTATCTGCATATTTGACTTTTAAATTTTTTTTTCATATGTAAATGTGATCACACAATATTTTTGTGCCTCACTTCATTTAGTGTAATATCCTCACCATTCATCCATGTTGTGACAAATCACAAAATTTCTTCTCTAAGGTATATGTGCACATACACACATATCACATTTTCTTTATCTGTCTATGAGCATTTAGGTTGTTTCCATATTTAAGTGTTGTAAATAATGCTGCAGTGAACATGGGAGTCTAGAGATCATTAAGAGGAGGTTATTGCTTTTGCTTTGGGTGTAATCCAGAATAGGGATTGCTGAGTTACATGGTAATCCTATTTTTAATTTCATTGACACAATCATAGGACCATCACAGTGTATTTGGCTTCCTTTCTTCTGGTATTCTCACCAAAACTGTTTATATCTTGTGTTTTTTTATGACAGTCATCCTTACATGCATGCAGTGATAGCTCATGGTGGTTTTAATGTGCCCTTCCTTGGGGATTAGTGATGCTGAGTACTTTTTCTTAGTCCTATTGGCCTACTTATGTCTTCTTTGAGAAGTGTCTATTGATCCTTTGCCTGTTTTTAAATTGGATTATTGTTTTCTGTTATTGAATTATAAGAGTCCCTTATAAATGTTGGATATTGTTCTCTTATGAGCTACATGGTTTGTATATCTTTTCCTCGTTTATATGCTGCCTGATAATGAGCCTGACCATTTTACTGCTTCTTTGCTTTTCACTTTGATGTAGTTCCATTTCTTCATTTATTTTCATTTGTGAGTTTTTGGTGTAATATTCTAAAAATATCATTGCCAAAAACAAAGTTAGGAGCTTTTCTACAGAAAGAGTTTGTGACTTAATGGTAATAAACTGGGAAGAACTTAGCAAGGTCTGTTTGTTTAGATGCTCTTGGTCTCTCTGTGTAACATCCTTTCACCTTGGGAAAATAATAAGGTATATACCAAATGAGTTCTTTAAGAGAGATCAGAGAAATATTTCTGCAGTTTTCTCAATTTCCTTCAGGTTAAAATTCTCAGTATGCCAAGATTTCATGGTTCAGGGTAGCATTTCCTAAACTCCGTCAGTGGTAAGGGACTCCTTTATTCTCAGGTTGCCATAAACTCTGCTACTCTCTTGCCAATCCTACAAAACTACTGAATTAATCTTTTTATAATTCTTGTTATATTTTAAAATATACATACTAAAATATGTTTTACAGTGTTTTCAAGCACAACGTTTAAGCGGAAACACACATCAGTTTCTCAGAATAAGCCGAACAGTACTTTATGTCTATGTAACACTACAGAGCCTCTATTTGCATATAAATTAGTCCACACACACAAAATGAAAATGTCATGACTTTTAGTTACTGTTGTTAAGTTATATACAGTAACAATGTTCAAATTCAATAATTAGTATGCTTGAGTCTGTATTCTCTCCAACGGTGTATTTTAAGTAGATTCACCTGTATTGTTTATAATCATTTTTTACTAAATATTGATCATAGGTCAAAAAAATTAAGGTATTTTCACAACTTTGAGATACTGTAATTCCACCTTATTTTAGTGAAGGAAAGACAGATTGTATTTTTGTTATTATTGGTATTGTAATGCCATTAAGGATTTGCTCCTCAAACAAGGCTAGAAAAAGGGTTGACTATTTGCTGATGGCTACACTGAACCAGACAAGTAAACAGAATTCAGCTTTCTATTGTACGCAGAGAGAAATTAAGGATCAAAGAGAGGAAACGATTTTTCTACAATCACATGACTGAGAAAGGCTGAGCAGAGCTCCTTTCTTTTGCTCCAAAGTTCTTTCTTTCAACCATGAAAGCCTCCTCTTCAATGTAATTAGGCAAAATAATAAAAAATATGGGAATTAAAAACCATAATAGCTGCCAGTCATGGTGCACACTTGTAATCCCAGCTACAGGAAGATCTCAAGACTAAGGCCAATTTGATCCACTAGGTAGGCCATATCTAAAAATCAAATATATATATAAATCAAATATATATGTGTGTGTGTGTGTGTATACATGTACACATATATGTATATATATGAAAGCTAGAGGTGTAACTCAGTGGTAGAGCACTTGCAGACAGATACCTCAAAAATAAACTGAGAATTCTGAACCTCTTCCAAGTCTAAGTCAATTATACCAGACAAAAATGAAATGACTTCCCAAACTATGAGCCAAGGTCTATTGCTTGTAATTAAAAAAAATAATAATATCAAGGAAGTTATCAATAAACTTTAACTGGAAGAAAGTTGAAGCACCTAACTATTCCTTTCTTACTAACAACAACTGTTCATAACACATAAGCCTAGGAGAAATGGACATAGAAGAAAGTATAAGTCACACACCTGAAACTTATGAAATGACAGCAACTGAAGTAAAGAAACTATACTTCAACTGTTAAAGGAACTCAGATCAGAAATAATCTCCCAGGTAAAACAAGAAATGATAAACATAATGAAAGAAATGCTGAACAGATCTAAAGAACACATAGTTTAAAACACAGAAGAGCACAGCAAAACAATGGAAACCTTGAATAAACAATATAAGAAAGAATTAGAATGCATGAAAAAGATTCAAAGAGATATGCAGGAAATAAAAAAAAATTCCATGGAAAGCTAGCAAAACCACCTCAATGAATGTGAAGTTAGACTGTCAGACCTTGAACACAAGATTGCAACTAGTGAACAGAAAAGGAAAAATCTTTTAAAAATAACAAGGAATCAAGAAATAACAATTCAACAGTTGCAAGATGATGTAAAGAAAAACAATATAAGACTGATAGGTGTAAATGAAAAAGAATGTGAAACACCAATGATATTAAAAGACTATTTACAGAAGTAATAGCAGAAAATTTCCCAAACATGGGAAAGGAAACTGACATACAGATAAGTGAAGCCTATAGGACTCCAATTAGCCATAACTAAAATAAATCTATACCCACACATATAATAATCAACATCCTAAAAATTCAACAAAGGAACACAATATTAAAAGCTATTAGAGAAAAGAAATAAATCATCTATAAAGGAAAGCCCATCAGAGTCATAGAAGGCTTCTCAACACAAACAATGAAATCAAGAAGAGCATGGAGTGAAGCATTTCAAGTCTTAAAGGAAATAACTTTCAACCCAGATTGGAGTAACCTGTAAAACTATCCTTCAAAATAAATGGACAAGTAAGATACTTCCACAACAAAGAACAGCTGAAGAACTTCATGACCACCAAACCAACCCTACAAAGATATTGAAAGATATTCTAGACTTTATTTCTAGTGATGGGTTAGGTAATTTGAACCAATCCTTTTGCTGAGCACTGTAGGAAAACTAGATGAAGTGTTTTTTAAAATATTTGCTTGAAAACATCAAAGACTTTACAAAATAATGGAAAATGATTTAACCCAGATATTGAAAACTACAAAAATCCAGAGAAGTGAACTCTTTCTTTGGACCTACTTTTATTTTTTTTAATTTTATTTAAAGAATAAAACAAAAGAGGACAGAATAAAGCAGATCAGAACAGAACAATGCAAGCAACACAGCACTTCACAACCAGACATGGATATCAACAGTAGCTACCATAATATCTCTTTCTTTGAAATAGTTGAGCATAGATAGCTTCACACACAATAATATCAAACATAACAAAATAGAATAAAAGCATTCAAGAAAATGAAACTATTACAAGGCATTCTGAACTAAATAACAGAAGATGAACAATGGCTACTATACTATCTCATTTTCCATAAAAAATTTGTTTATACTATCATACATATTAAAATCCAATAAGACACAACATGATAGAACCAATGGAAATAGAAGAACATATTGCTTTGGTAGGACTTCAAAGCAATATGATATTAAATCAGCAATGGCTACCATAATGTCTTGTTTTCTTCAATGTAGATGTTCATACCATCACACATAATAAGGTCAAACAAAACAGAATAAAACCATTCCAAACAATGAATGAAAACATTATAAGGCTTCAAAGCAATATGATGGGAACCATGATTACCATAGAATCTTATGTACTCTTACTATTTCTTACACTAGGGAGACTATACGGTATTTATACATGTGAGTTAGATTTATTTCATTTATGAGTACAGTCTCAAGTTGCATCCATTTATTTATAAATATCTCTATGTGGTCATTCTTTATAGCTGAGTAATAATCCATTGTATAAAAGTATCACCATTTTTTAATCCATTCCTCAATTGTTGGGCACTTAGGTTGTTTCCAAGATCTGGTTATTACAAATTGTGCTGCTATAAACATGGGTGCACATATATCACTGTGGTATGATGTTTTCAGTTCTTCTAGGAATATGCCTAGGAGTGGAATAGTTGGGTCAAGTGGGACTTCCAATCGCAGCTTTTTGAGGAACCTCCAGACTAACCTCCACAGTGGTTGCACCATTCTACACTCCCACCAAAAGTGCAGAAGAGTTCCCTTTTCCCCACTGCCTCTCCAGCATTTGTTGTTGGTATTTCTCTTGATCTTGGCCATGCTTTCTGGAATGAGATGGAATCTCAGTGTGATTTTAATTTGCATTTCTCTAATGACCAATGATGATGAGCATTTTTTCATGTATTTATTTGCCATTCATATTTCTTCATCTGAGAACTGTGTGTTCATCTCGGATGCCCATTTTTGGATTGGGTCTTTGAATTTCAGGGGTCTGATTCTTTTTTTAATTCTTTATAAGTTCTAGACAGAAGTCCTTTGTCTGAAGGACACTTCACTAAGATTTTTTCCCAGTTTGTGGGTTTCCTTTTCACTATGCTGGAGATTTCTTTAGACATGTAGAAACTCTTTAATAAGATGTGATCCCAGTTACTTATTCTGGGAAGTATTTCCCATACAGTTTGGTTCTAGTTCATGAATTTTCTACCTACCCCTATGTCTTCAAGATATTTACCTACTTTGTCTTCCAACAGATTTTTGTTTTAATATTTAGATTTTTAATCCACTTAGATTTTAGTTTAGTACATGGTGATAGGCATGGGTCTAGTTTTAGTTTTTGGCATACAGATAGCCAAATTTTCCAGCACCATTTATTAAAGAGACTATCGTTCTTCCAGTGAACATGTTTGGTCCCTTTAATCAAAGATAAGGTGATTGAGTGTGTTTGTAGTTTTGGTTGTATCTTCTAGTCTATTCCATTGATCTTCAGATCTGTTTTTATTCCAGTATCATGTTGATTTTATTACAGTAGCTTTCAAGTATAACTTCAAGTCAGGGATCATGATGTCTTCTGCCTTGTGTTTGCTGCTTAGAATTGCCTTTGCTATTCTAGATCTCTTCTGGTTCCAGATGAATTTTAGGAGTGATTTCTCTAGATCTATGAGGTATGTTAGTGGTATTTTCTTTGAATCTGTGTAACAATTTTGAGAGAATGGCCATTTTCACAATATTTATTCTTCCTATCCATGAACAAGGGATGTCTTTCCCTTTTCTGAGGTCCTCTTCAATTTCTTTTTCAGGGTATTATAATTTTCCCTGTATAGATCTTTTACTTCTTTCATTAGATTAATTCCTAAGTATCTCATTTTTGGGGGATGCTAGTATGAAGGGTGTGGCTTCTCATTTCTCTCTTGGTGATTTTGTTGTTAGTGTATAGGAATGCTACTGATTTTTGAGTATTGACTTTGTACCCATCTATGTTGCTGAATTTATTTATTATATCTAGGAGTCTTTCAATGGAGTTATAGAAGTCTTCTATGTAGAGTATCATGTCATCTTCAAATCACGATAGTTTAACTTCCTCTTTTCTTATCTTTACTCCTTTTACTCCTCTCTCTTGTCTAATTGCTCTGGCTAGTATTTCCAGTGCTATGTTGAATAGGAGCTGTGATAAGGGACATCCTTGTCTTGCTCCTGATTTTAAGGTAAAGGATTTCAGTTTGGGGCCATTTAATGTGATGCTGGCTGTTGGTTTGTCATAGATGGCCTTTATCATTTTGAGGTAGAGACCATCTATTCCAATTCTCTGTAAGGTTCTTATCATGAATGGGTGTTGGATCTTATCAAAAGCTTTTTCTGCATCTGTAGAAATTATCATGTGATTCTTACTTTTGGCTCTATTAGTGAAGCATATAGAGCTCCAAACAGCTATAACCAAAATAAAACCACACCCAGACATATAATAATCATCATCCCAGAAATCCAACAGAACATTAAAAGCTATTAGAGAGAAAAGATGGGTCACCTATAAAGGAAAACCTATAAGAATCACAGCACATTTCTCAACACAATGAAGTAAAGAAGAGCATGGAGTGAAATATTTCAGATCCTAAAGCAAAATGACTTCCAACCCAGACTGCAGTACCCTGCAAAACTGTCCTTCAAAATGGATGGAGAAATAAGATATTTTCATGACAAAGAACAGCTGAAGAACTTCATGATCACCAAACCAACCCCTCAAAGAATACTCAAAGACATTCTAGATACACATTGGAAAAAACCACTAACCAAGACAGACAATTAAACAGGATAGAAAGGTAAAGATACAACAGCAGAAAGATAATGTTTCAACAATAAAACAATATATAACAGTTATAACCATTAATGTAAATGGCCTCAATTCACAAATTTAAAAAAAAAAGATTGGCAGAATGGATCAAGAAACAACATCCAACCATATGCTGTCTACAAGAAACCCATCTAACCCAAAAGGAAATTCATAGACTGAAAGTCCAAGGATAGAAAACAATACTTCATGCAACAGGAACTGAAAAAAGAAGGGATAGCTATTCTGTTTTCAGACAATATGAACTTCAAACCAAGAATGGTCTGAAGAGATAACGAAGGTCACTACATACTAGTTAGAGGAAAACTTCAAGAGGAAGACAAAACAATCTTAAATATATATGCACCAAATTCCAGAGCACCCACCTATACAAAGTAAATATTAACAGAAATGAAAAATCAAATAAGCAATAACACAATTATAACAGGACACCTTAACCTGCCATTGACACAAAGGGACATATCAACTAGACAGAAAATCATCAAAGAAATAACAGAACTGAATCACACCTGTGAACAAATGGACTTAATAGATGTATACAGAGTGTCCCATCCAACAACATCAGAATATACATTCTTCTCAGCAGTACACGGGACATTCTCTAAAATAGACCATATACTAGCCCACAGAACATGCTTAAGTAAATGCAAAAGAATTGAAATTATCCCATGCATGTTATCAGATCATAGTGCCATGAAACTGGAAATTAATGATAAAAGAAACTGCAAAAACCCCACAAACACATGGAAATTGAATAATACACTCTTGAGCAACCAATGGGTCACAGAGGAAATTAAAGAAGAAATTAAAAAATATCTACAAGCAAATGAAAATACAAATACAACTTACCGGAATCTGTGGGATGCAATGAAAGCAGTCCTCAGAGGAAAATGTATTGCACTGAGTTCCCACATTAGGAAAACAGAACAAATACAAACAAAAAACCTGTTGCTACACCTCAAACATTTAGAAAAAGAAGAGCAAGCCAAGCCCAAAGCCAAAAGAAGGGAGGAAATTACAAGGATCAGAGCATAAATTAATGCAATAGAGACTAAGAAAACAATACAAAGAATCAATGAATCAAAGAGTTGGTTCTTTGAAAGAATAAATAAAATTGATAAGCCCCTAGCCAACCTAATTTTAAAAAGGAAAGAAAAGATTCAATACGGAATGAAAAAGGTGAAATCACTACCGACTCTGTGGAAACACAGAAGCTCATCAACACCTATTTCAAAAACTTCTACTCTCATAGGTTTGATAACACAGAAGAAATGGACAGATTCCTAGAAACATATGAACCACTAAAGCTGGATCAAGAAGATGTAAAACTGCTGAATAACCCAATTTCTATTAATGAAATTGAAAATGTAATTAAGTCCTTATCAACAAAGAAGAGCCCAGGCCCAGATGGATTCACTGCGGAATTCTACAAGAAATACAAAGAAGACATATTGCCGATACTCCTCAAACTGTTCAATGAAATCAAAAGGGAAGCAATTCTCCCTAAGTCATTCCTGGAAGCAAATATTACTCTAGTACCAAAACCTGAGAAAGACCCAACTGAAAAAGAGAACTACAGGCCAATCTCCATAATTAACATAGATGCAAAAATTCTCAATAAAATATCGGCAAACAGGATACAGCAAACCATCAAGAAGATTATACACCATGACCAAGTGGGATTGATCCCAGGCATGCAGGGATGGTTCAACATACATAAATCAATAAATGTAATCCACCATATCAATAGGACCTACTTTTAAGATGAGACAAATAACAGAAGAGGATGCTAAAAGGCAAGAAGCACTGTTGTTGCCAATCTCTTGACCCAGTGAGACAAAATTTGGAGACCAGCCTACCAAATGCAGAAATAGAGGTAAGTCCCTAGTGTTTGGAGTTGGGACCACAAAATCTGCATCATTTGCATATGGGATAACTGGAAGTAAGCCAGCTCCAACAGGTACTAAAGTCATCATCAAGTATCCTAGATGACTGGGGCTGGTGAGACTCCAGTTTTTTTTTTTTTAAAGAGAAAAAACAAAACAGAACAGAACAAAGGAGATCATACAAAACAATGCAAGAAATGCAGGATTTCAAAACAAGACAACAGGATATGGAACTTCTCCTAAAGAATTTACAAGACTTCGGTTTTTAAAATTAAAGCTGATCCTGTACCTCTAATGCCTTTAGGTTCTTGGCACTGAAAAAAAATCCTCTTTGGGTAAAGGAATCTGAAAATAAGTGCTTAATTCCAAAGTCTAGATTAGATCAAAGATAACAAGACATACAGAAATACAAGACTATGTGAACAAAAACAGCAAAGACAACAGACTGAGGCAGATCTACAGAAGTTCTAGATATTAGCATCTTTAAACATAGGTTTTAAAATAAATCTACTTACTATTTTCTAAAAGGTAAAAAACACTTTTATTTTCAACAGAAAGCTGGAAACTTAAAATACAGATTTTTAAAATATCCAAGATTATAAACTAATAGTGGGCTATTTTAGATAACTAAATAAACATTATGACCTATAATTCATTCACAATATATTATCAAACAATATTGTAAAAAATAATATTTTTAAAAATAAGGTATTGTAAAAATAATATTTGCTAATAATAAGTAAGATAAATGAGAAGTAACTCCTGGACTTTAATGAAGTAATATGAATGAATTTATTACATTGTATTGCTGTGAAATATCAATTTTTCTAAGATACACAGAAAAATTACATTCTAATAAAAAAACACCAAACATAATAAATATGTCAAATAATAATATTATTAAAAGTTCTAAATTTATCTAGATTCTGGTAATCAACTTTTTTATTTTAAAGAGAATAAAACCAAGCAAAATAAAACAGAATAAAGCCAATCAAAACAAACCAGGGTAAGTGACACAGGGCTTCAAAGCAATACGAAATCAACAATGGTTAACATAATGCCTCTTGTTGTCTTCAAAATAGCTGCATTTTAACTTCAGACATAGTAAAAATCGAACAAAACAGAACAAAATAGATCCAATCAAAACAAAACAATGAATGCAATAAGGACTTCAAAACAAGATAACAGTAAATCCAAAATGGTTACCAGAATATATCTTGTTATCTTTGAAATAGCTGCCCATGCCATCAGACATAATAAAATCAAACAAAACAAAATAGAATAAAACCCAACCCAACAAAGCAATGAAAATAATGAAGCATTTCAAAACAAGATGATAGAGAATTAACACTGGCTACTACCTTCAGAAGGAGATCCCCCATAGATGCCACTCTGTGTATCATGATCCTCTGAATAGATGATCAGACCACTAGCCCTAGACCTGCAGAGTCAGTGAAGCACAAAATACCACAAGGATTAAATTGTATTTTGTCTCAATAGTTATCAACCCAGCTTGTGTGCTTCTCCAGATCAGCAGTCACTTAAGGCGAAGGGGCAGGAGGTTGGCTCTTGTTTCCCAGCCTGTGCACTGGAAGGGACTGGCATCTGGCTGGACCCCAGCAGCCTGCACATGGCACTGATTCACAAGGAGGCCTTGCATTTTGGTAACTTCTTGTTCTCTTCCCTAGATTCTGGTAATCAACTTAATCAAACACAAAATTATATTTATCAGAGTATCAGCTTATTAATAGCACCAACTTGTAAACATAAAAAATGAAAATAAACATTATAGTAATAGCTGTGTTTATCACCAAATTGTTTAGAATAACTTCTTCAATCCCTAAAGCATCTCTTATTTTAAAACAAAAGGTAAGAAATTTTTTTTTAGCCTGAATCTCACTATGTAGTTCAGGCTGCATCTGAACTCACTGTGTAGCCCAGGCTGACCTCAAACTCACAGTGATCCTTCTGAATGCTGGGATTACAATGTGCACCCCCATGACCCACTAGTAAGGGGAACTTAAAACACAAGGAAACCATAAATAATTATATTAGTTAATATGCTACTTGCATGTTCAAGACAGCACAGCTTTTTTAAAATATGTTTTTGTCAAATCAAACTGTACCTCATGAATTTATTAGGTTCACGAATTAAAAATACAATATATTTCTCTTACCATTGATAAAAGCTGTGTAGCTTACCATAAAACTAGTTTTAATATGTATTGATATTGCTAATCACCTAATATTAGAGCCCTTGTAAAAAAAAAAAAATATATATATATATATATATATATATATATAATAATGGAAATCAGGAGAGTATACTAAACTTTTACAGATAATTTAGTAAGAGTTTGTCTTTTATTGGGAAAAAACTGATCTTCCTGTCTGATTTCTAATATGCAACAAAATGTAAATTTAATGCTTCTCTCTGTTAAACATCAGAAGGGTCAATATGTAAGTTATTCTCTAATACTCAGATTCATGGTATGAATTTTAAATGCTAATACCATAGTTCATTTCTGTCTCACCTCACCACTGACAGTATCTGCTCAGCCCTTCCTTGGAATAAAGTTCATTTTCTGTGGTGATAAAGGGATTGAAATGTGGCTTTTTCCTGATACCCTGAAGCACTGTATTTGCCATTTACATTTAAGGTCTAGTAGGTCCTAATAATCATGCAAATTTGTGGGTGTGGGAATTAAAATCTCTACCAATTGGGTAAGTCCAAGAAAACTAAGTTAATATCAGAGAGAGGAGGAAGCATTAAAATCAAACTGATAAACGAGGTTGGAGTAGATTGAAGTCATTTCTGTAGAATGTGGTTTACAAAAACAACTGTGAAAGCCCAAATGTAACCCTTCAAATTTGGTAAAATAAACAGTTGTCGCTAAGCAACATACACTCAGTACAACTGTCATGCAGCCTTAATTATGTATGTCAGAATGCAAGAAATGTGCACTGCACTTAAGAAAACCATCATGGACAAGTTCTTTCAACTAAGAATATTTATACATACAACAAATAGAAAGCACCAGAACCTCTAAGGACAGTCTATAACTACAACTCTAGTTTTGCACTTTATTGAGGTATTTTCATATTTGCCTTAGTAAAAATTCCAATAAAAATTTATCTCTAGACCATCAAATATAGGACCACTTAGAAATACCAAGATAACTGAATGCATTTTTAAACTGCTCTTGTCCAAGTTTTCAACACTTTATAGAATAGCCTGTGGGGAAGAAAAGATAAAACACTTAAAACTATGATGAATAAATGGAGAAGGAAAAACGTTTTGACATATAGAAGCTGATATTTTACATGAATATACACATGGGAACTGTCTCATCTCAGACTGTAAGGCATTCCCTTGTTTTTCTTCTTAGCATCCACTCAACCCTTCTCTAGTAATTGTTCTACTGTTCCATTTTTTTAATGAAAAAATAAAACAAAATTTATAACCAAATAATAGAAGAATAACAATAGTTATTACACTGTGCAACATCATCTTCAAAGTAATTACTCAGAGTATAAGACATAAACTAAAAAGATACCAAAAGAAAATACATTCCATTCTTAAGAATAACTCCTTTCCCTCACCCCTTCAGAATGGGTGGAATTTGTTCCCAAGACCTATGCAAACATGTGCATTTTACTCAATCAAAGTAAATAACATAAACATTGCTTTTTCCAAGGACTTCGAAGCTAAGAACAGAACTCATTCTTTCCTTCCAGAAGTGAACCAGAAAGGATGTAGGTTTGTATTCAGTGCAGCACACTTAGACCTGTACATCTGAAGCAGTGCTGGGAGATCAAGAGAAATTACCTTCTAAGATCCTTTGATCCCTGGATTCAGATGTGTGAAATCAGCCCTGTTTCTGGTCCTTCTCTTATGTTAATGATAAATTCTCTATTGGCTTAAGCTGGCATGTACTGTCTTTACATCACATGCAACCAACTGAGTCTCACCTGATATAGTATAAGTCAAGTATGTTAATAGGAGTAAAAATTAAGCTAGGATTGTCAGTAATCCTTAAAGATATTTTTAAATATAGTGACTTGCATTATAGTTAGTTGTTTTCATAGCCAAATCTTCCACTGGATTACAAGCTCCTTGACCACAAGGAACATAACTCATCCATCTTTATTTTTCTTTTCCAACACAGTTCAAGCAAAGAGTGGATGTTCAACATTGTTTATTTAATTGAAATAAAATAAGATTATGATTATATTCCAAAAAAGCTGCATTCATTAAAAATTAAACTCTGATCACTTACTCAAGCTATCTTCTGATACTATGGATAAAAATCTGAAAAGAAATAAAACAAAATACACAAATATAGGTCAAGTCCATAGAAAATGTATTTCTATGAAAGACTTCCTTCCTTAATATTGTGAGTAAAATATTCCTCTACTTCAGAAAGCTAAAATCAAAAATTTTTTAAATTCTTAAAATCTATTAAGAAAAATTGCATATCTAGCAAGGATATGTGCAATAGTGTACTCAAATAGTTTCTCCTATCAGAACAGTGAATGCCAAATAATAAAGTATTAGGACCATACCTTCTTTGAACTTTGTTTTATGGGCTAATCCTAAATAAGTAAATTGTTTATGTATAGCAGAATGGCAAAACCCATGAAATTTTAGTGAGCATATCCTAAAAAAGGTTACAACAAGCTAACTATAAATATTTTTAAACATAACAGGAAGAAATGGTAGCACTAAAATAGTGAAATATTTTCACTGAGCTGTCTATGACAAAGTTAAAAATGGCTTTCAGCTGTACTTGTTGAGCAAAAACTAAAACCTAGAAAAGGTCTCTTGCTTTGTTTTGCTGTTTTAATTTTATGATGCTAGTTCTCAAAACATTTTAAGGCATTAGAATCACCTGACAGGCTGAAAGAACAGACTATAAGTTCTCAGTTTCTGACAGTGAATCTGGGTGGGACTCTAAATTTCTTGGCTTTTGTTTTTTAAGTGCTGGGGATTGAAACCAGGGCCTTCTGACTGAGCTACATCTACAGTTTATTTTAAAGTTTTGTTTGTTTGTTTGCTTGTTTGCTTACTTTTTTTCTAAGACAGGATTTCACTAAATCACTGTTGCCCAGGATGGGTTCATATAAGCAATCCTCCTGCCTCAGCTTCCCAGAGCTGTAGAATTAGAGGCATGTACCACAAAGTGAGTCCCTAAATCCACATTTCTAACAACATCCCAAGTAGTGCTTAAACTCTGTTCACAAGGTATTAAACTTTTTTTTTAGCTTTTTGCTATTAATGCTGCATGTTAATTGTACAAAATAATGGGTTTTGCTGTGACATTTTCATATGAGAAGCACTGTTCTGTAATATTGATAACAATTTAGTATAAGAAGGCAGTATTTTGAAATATTTTCCAAACTGGGAACAGTAAGAAAGAACCCACATTTTTTATTTAAACAAAAAAGGTCTGTAATCCCAGTATTTAGGAGGCTGAGGCAGGAGTATCGTTGTAAATTTAAGACCAGCCTGGGCTACAAAGTGAGCTCAAGGCCAGGTTGAACTGCATAGCAAGACCCTGTCTCAAACAGAGGAATAAATAAATAAATAAAATGATACAGAATTTCAAAACAATGTAACAGGAGGTTAACAATGATTAATATATTGCATATTGATCTCTTTAAAATAGTTGCTCAGATTACAAGATATAAGTATGAAAAAATGATCAAACAATGAAAACACAAACTTTTTTTTCCTTATTTCTTTTCTTCTTGCCCTCCAAAATATATATATTTTAAGTAGCGTGCAAAACTTATTTACATGTAAGATTCCATCGTTGTGCCCACAAAAGGTGTTTATAATTTCATAAAATGTGTGATGGATTCTTGTATAAAGTGAAAAATCTTTTGGCAAAGGTTTAAAAATCATGTAGAAAAGCCTCCAGTAGAAGAAAACATACTTTATTTGATCTTATCCCACAAGACCTGGCACATTTGTAGATACAAAGTACTAACAAATACCCGCTGATCTATTAACCACTATTTCCATTTTCTGTAGACTATACACATCTTGTTCGCTTATACTGTCATTTTATTTCAAATATAATTTCCTGAAATATTTCTCTATATCCACAAACTAGTATATTTTGTGTTCCAAAGTTAGCGCTAACAGCCAAACTCCTACATCCCAGCACAATGATTTTACTTTCACTTCAACCATCAAATGGCAAGTTCTTTGACCTTTCCATTTCTCACTGTCTTGCATTTTCCCTTAGTTTCAAGCCCTTCCTATAGCTTCATAATACATTATTTCTGTCTTCGTCCTCACCCTTCATTTTACAGCTATCCTGTCTCTTTTCACCTGCATCATATCATTTTAACAAAAGTGCATCGTAGATCACACCAATCCACCAGTGTCTACATTTCTGTTTCATTATACAATATTTGAGGAAGAAAAATCATACAACCAGGCATACTGGTACTTCTGTCCATTTTTGGTTTCCCATTCAGCTGACTTCTCAATTCTACCTGGTCATTCTACACTACAAAGGGGCTCCTTTTCCCCTTCTCCTGAGTGGCAATTCCAGGCCTCAGCCTCTCTCCCATAATCCTCCCACCTTCTCACTGGAAATCACTTGCCTTTCACCTGACTGAGAAAACTGGGGCTTTCTCTGGTCTTTCTCCCCATCTTTCACACTCCCTTCACACTGAGCAGTGTTAACCCTTTTGAGTTCTGTGTAGCCAGTCTCCAAGAAGAATCCCAGTTGACCCCTGATTCCTGGTATTTGCTCTCTGTGGTCTCTTCCCACTTTACATTCTGTCTGTACAAATACAACAGAAGGAATGGCAAATCACTCCATGATCAGCTTACCAAAGTCACTGCAGTAACTGTCCCAGGCTCTTGCTCTCTTGCCATCCCTTGGTCCACTTGCTCCATCCAAGTGGAACCTAATTGTAAGAAGCCATGGGAGCCCATGTGGGGAGTCAGGAAGCATCTCAGCAGCACCCTGAACATAGATCTTCCTGCTCCAGGGAGCCTTCAGAGACCATCACTCAGCCAGCAGCTTGACCTAACCTCTCAGGAGATGGCCACCAGAAGTACCCAACTAAGCAGCTCCCAGATTCCTGACCCTCAGAAACTGTATGGGGTAATAAGTCGTATTGTTTTAAGCTGCCAAATTTGGGGGCAATTTATTACACAGCATTAGATATTGATTGCAGAGTCTAAGATTAAAATGATTCACTTATTTTTGCCCCTTTGCATCAGAAAATGCCCCCCTCCCAGCCAGTAGGTTTCAGTCTCTGTTAGTTGCCCAAGTAACCATTCCCATAACAGTTCCTATTACTTCTGTCTCTTAGAAATGGCTGGTCACTGCGATGCATATTGTAAGAACCAAAGACAGCCAAGTACTCTACCTCCATACCTACCCTTTGAAACTCCATAAAAACCTCCCTCCCTGAGGTGCTTCCGAACTTCTGACATTTTTTTTCTTGAAGTCAGTGCCCATTGATGCTAAATAAATCTGCCTCCCAATCCCGGATGTTGCTTCATTGTTTCTGTTTGTTGTAGCATCTTCAGCGATATTATTCACCTTATTTTCCTTAAATGTCAGGTTTTCTTTTCTCCCTCCTTGCTCACATGAAGTTGTTCAATTTCTCCATTCTGAAATAAAGACCAAAAGAGAGTGAGAAAGAAGAAATGAAGGAAAGAAACAGACAGAGAGAGAGAGAGAAGCAAGCAACCTCCGTTCCTACTCCCCATAATGGAACGACTACAAGGCCACTCCTTGGGAATTAGAAGTAGACTACTACACCCAAATGACCAAACTCTTGGTCAAAGATAAGAATTTAGAGGCGTCTGTCCCACTCCTCTATTCCATTATATACTGCTAGTCACCTCCCTGTCTTTGTCTCTGTCACTGTCTCTACCAACATGTGTTGGGTTTTGTTTTTGTGCCCCACCCCCACCCCACCCCGTACCGGGGCTTGAGCTCATGGTCTATCTCTGTCTCTTTTTTCCTCTGTCTCTCTTCTCTCTTTCTCTCTCCCCCATCTTTTCTTCCTTCCCCATGTGATCTAGGAACACTGCACTGCCCTTCTAGCAGCCCCAACTCTTAGCTTCCTCCTTGCCCAGAATCTGTAATGCGTCTCCAAGCTTATTTTCTATTGCGTTCATGTATAGAATTTACACTCTCCGTCCAAAAAAATCAGGCATTGCACAGGCCACTTTCTCTCTGGGACCCCAGGGAAAATACAAAGGCAGGCTCCCAACACTAGTGCGACCGCCAGGCACCTCTGGACACAGGTCAAACAAGAGCTGTATGTCAGTATAAATAAATTTCCAGTGGGTGTGGCTCCTGGTCATGGAACAGACAATGTAGATATTAAACTGTCCACAAGGTAAAAGAAATGTCCTATGCAGACACTTAATAAACTCCCATCTTTCTCAGTTTTTCAATAGGGCAGGATTGCTGACTACTGAAACCTCAATTTATCTAGAGCCTCATGAGACCCCCTAACCCTGATTACCTCTCTCAGTAGCCCCTCCTCTGTCTTCTTCCTTTCATATCAAATTTACTGAAAGTAATGACCCACAACTTCTAACTGCCATTCACTCCTCTACCTTCAGCTTTCTACTTTTCACTTGCACGGTTTCTCTAAAACTTTTCACAAAAGCTCCTAACGATTTCCCTTTTGCAAAGATTCGGAGCTCGTATTTTTACTGTAAGGGCAGTGAGAGGCAGACAAGAGGCAGCAACTTGTAACTTTTAGAAGTGTATAATCTAGACTCAGGGGCAGGAAGAACAGGTAGAAAGAGGGCTTCTGTGGCCAGGAGAAAAATAAGATGGCATTCCAAAGTTTTAGCAAAGGAATTGGGGGGAAAAATAAAGACTTGGAATTTCTTTTATTTTTATCTTATTTGTTTATTTACTTATTTTACAGAGGACTGCTGGTGTGTGGCTTACAGGAGCAGCTAGAAAGGAAAAAGTAAATCTCACTTCTAAATAAGGACTGAGCAACTGGTGGATGGTAATGCTTCTATTGATGTATAAGATCAGGGGAGAATAGACCAGGACAAATGGTAAAATTAATAGTTTAGTTTTGGCATCATCCATGAGATCCCTGTCAGACATAAGCAGAGATATCGTAAAACAAAATGGAACGCACGGTACAGTACACTGACATTTAATAGCTTCTGCCCATTTTTAAAACAAAACAGCTGAATTCAAAACTCTATCAGAAACTGTTCATTATTTGCATTTTTCAGTAACATTGAAGAAACTACTTTGCATATTTCCACAATTCCTGAAAGCCTCATTGACAGAATGTGGTTCATATTTCTTGAAATTAAGGCTCAACTAGGGTTTAATATTACATGAACAGTCAGACACAGTGACAGAAGTTCAAAGTCAGTGACTCGCAGAAGCGGAAGTCTGCAGGGAGGTGAGGCTTCTGATTAAAGTATGTAGACAACCCATAATACAGGGTTAAGTTTGTCTCACATTGTTGTCCCATAACTTTTGCCCCTGGGAGTCACAAGATCCAGCATACTAAGCATCCATTAGGGAGTCTGTACACTAACATTCAATTTGAATAAGTCTGTTTCTGAACCACCATGTCCTAACATTCATACAAACAATTTAAACTCTCCCTTTCACTATTTGAAAAGCAATTGCAGTAAAAATTGAAAAAATAAAATAAGTTTCTGGAATTTGAATATTTTGTTTCCTAGACCACAGAAGATTAGAAAGAGCAAATCATCAGAAGAGTGAAGGATCATGTTATAAATGCAAAGATGTAACAGGTAATAGCCTGCCAACAAGGGCAAACGCAGGAGTGACTAAGCCAGTAAAACTGCAGGAGCTTCTAATCTCTCAGAGGCTCCCAGGAAAGCCTTCTGAGTAATAGCAGCTGTTTATGATGCTAATTCAATACACACTTGCTATGTACCTTCTTTCTACTGCCACTGAGTTTCCACAGATAAAAAAATGACTTCAGTAGAAAATGATAAAAAAAAAAATTTTGTTTGGAAATTTCCCATTAAAAGTGATTTTTAATGTCCTTTCTTGAAGGATTATCTTAGGTAAAATACCTCGTTCTCCAACAATGAAGCTTTGTAAAACAATTTTCTTGCTTTTTTTTTAAGATCATTTCATAAACTATGGTTAGTTTGAGTAGAGACAACTAGAATCGATTTTTAAAAATGGAAATAAATTCCTTTCATGAAAAAAAGGTAAAGAATAAGATATGATTTAAATCTTACACCACCACTTAGTGTGCAATGGGAACAAATTGCTAAGATAACAGGAATCTGGTTTTTCTCGCCAGTGAAATGGGGATAATCTTATCTATCAAAATGTTACTGTAAAACTCAGATGCATGATGAAAAAAAGTGACTTTCAAACTACAGGCATGCCTCAGATGTTGCAAGATGGGTTCCAGGTCACTGCAGCCAAGTAAATATTGCATGAAAGATAATTTCCCAGTGCATATAAAAATGTTCCAGGAACAATGGCAGAAAGGCCTCAAAGAAAGGGTCAGACAGTGAAATGAAGGAGAAAAGTAAATAAACAACAATGACAGAAAAATAGCATAGCAGAGATAAGCCAGAAAAGATTGGTTATATCGCTGTTTTATCTTGACTGATTTTATTTGAATCTGGTATGCTTGAGAGTATCAAGTCTGAGAGTAGAGGCAACTACTCTGAAGATGACAAGATTCAATAGGATACCCATTCTTGTTTGATTATTAACTGCCTTTGAAGTCCTATAATATCTCCAATGTTTAGATTTTATTAATAGTGTAATGCAATGCTAAGTTTAATTATACTATGTTTGACAATATAGAAAATTTTATTGAAAACAAGAGACATCATAGTAACTACTGTAGATCACTTAGTATTGTGGTTTTATATGTCCTTTTCATTTTGTGTTTCTCTAGGAATTTGTATTGTTGACTTGTTTTGATTTGTTTCTCCCTCTAATACAGAAAGGCTAGGTATATGTGTAGAGACTTATACATGTGTAGAACTTCTAAGTAGTTTATGAGAATGGGTTATAGTTATTGTAAAAAAAAAAAGAGAGGAAAAGAAAGTATTCTAAATGATATAACTGCATGTATATTTGAGTGTGTGGGATTGATAATCATGTTGCTAAAATTTTTGTTGGATGGATGAACAAAACTGATTGCAGTCTCACTGTTTGGATGTCCACTTTGTAAGCTTTACTTTTGTAACTTGTACAACTACTTCTAAGAGGAAAATATATAATTATCAACTAGTGATTTCTTACTGGTTACTATTTTGTTTTGTTTTGTTTTTGAGATTTTGTATTATTTCTACCCTCTTTCTGTTTCAAATTTTTTTTCTTCAAATAAAAAAAGGGAAAAAAAGATTCAGAATATTGATCTATAGTTACCTCTGTGATTATATGAATTTTATATCCAGCCAAGTTTTCATCTGAAGCAAGTTGTAAACTCACTTCTATGTGAACTGTAATGATTTATAAGACTCTGAAAATGTTGAAGTCATAAGACAAATGATCTTATATGAAATGATGATCATAAAAATAAATCTTTCCACAAATGTTAAAAAAAATTAATACAATTAACTGTTGGCTATCTATATTTCAAACTATAAGCTATGATATTTAAACTGAGACCTGAAATCTAAGTAGTCACCCACCATGAGACATGATATATATTTCAATAAATTATGAGTGTCTTTCTTGTTCTCTGTACTCTCCATTAGACTCCTTCCCTCCTTCCTCCACTCTTATTCCTAGTGACCAAGTATAGGCTGATAGAAATTGATTTACTTTAATGAATCTGTTACTTATATACAATATCAATACAAAATATACATTATATTATTATACATATTATAACATAAGCATCGTTAAGAATGGTATTATTCATTTGGAGTCAATGTTTACCCAATTGTTCATCCTTGCCTGCTTACTGTTCATCAAAAAAATGCATCTATCTTTCTCCAACAAGTTTATTCTCCGACATTTTTAATATAAAGATAGCAATACCCGTTGCCTTTTCAGTACTCTTTCAATGCTCCTCAGTTCTTGAAAAAGTTCGAATTGCTTGGCATAGCTTCAAGATATTGCATGACTGACACCTCTACAAATTTGCCTCTTTACTTCTCACTCCGGCCACAATGAACTTCTTTCTTTCCCATTGTGATTTCCTTTCCCTTCAAATCTTTGTGTATTCTGTTAATTCTTCCTTCACATTTCATCTTATAAGTTCCAACTGATTCAAGTCTCAGTTGCAATGCCACTTCCTCCAGGAAGCCCTCTCAGACTCCTACCCCCAGTACCAAAACTGGTTTAGATTCCCATTATCTCCCACAATGTCTCATACTTCCATGGTTAAAGCTCTTGAACTCCTTGGAAACTCCTTGGAAATTCCTCATAAGGCTGAAAGAGAAGGTCAGAAAATATCTCCTACATATATATATATATATATATATATATATATATATATATAATACAATGCTCATCACAGTATATGCAAAAAAAATGGTATGCCAGCACTTTAATATTAGGTTGAATTTTTAGGCCATTCAAGCTTCTATAACAAATACCTTTACCTAGGAAATTTACAAACAACAAAAATTTATGGCATTCAAAGCTGTGAAATCCAAGATCAAGTCATTTATGAGGTGGTATCTGGTGAGGGCTTTCTCTCATCCTCAACGATGAGCATTCCTGTGGCACTGCCACTTCCTCCCACTGCCATGGTGGATGGGCAAACAGTCTCCAACAGACCTCTTTATGCAGTAATCTCATCAACAGAGGATCTCCTCTCATGATCTAACCACCTTCTAAAGGACTCATCTCTTAGTGACACCCTAAAAGGGAATGGATTTCTACATGAATGTAGGAATGACAAAAATATTCAGATCAACCAGGAGTGGTAATGCACACCTGTAATTCTAGCACTTAGAAGGCTGAGGCAGGAGGACCACTGTGAGTTTTAAGCCAGCCTAGCCTATATAATGAGTTCAAGGCCATCATGCATTGTATAACAAGACCCTCGAAAGAAAGAAAGAAAGAAAGAAAGAAAGAAAGAAAGAAAGAAAGAAGAAAAGAAAAGAAAAGAAAAGAAAAGAAAAGAAAAGAAAAGAAAAGAAAAGAGAAATTCAGACCATGGCAGCTGGTGATCACAATTTACACCTACTTCAGTCTGCCCGTTACATGATTTCACTATAACAATGATTGATTCTATGGGCATATGCAAGGAGAGGGTGGAACACTAGATCCTGTGGGAGTATGGATTTTCCAGAGTAAAATTATAATGATTTATTTATATGAAAAATTATGTGTTTATAATCAAATGGTTTCAAACTAGATGAGGAAGGAAGATGAAGATAAGAGAGATCTAGGGATAGAAAGTAAAGTGGTAAATGTCCATTGTCTTTGAAGGATTATTTCCATGGGTGACTGAGGATGTAAACTGGAGACAGAACATATTGATCAAAGAATGGGATGTACAAGTTTATAATTTTGAAGTTGAAGCAATGGCAAGTATGTTGTCTGAGTTTGCATAGAAGCACTCATTGAAAAGAGCTGGCCAAAGCACCAAGAAGTCAGAATTTCAGCCAGATAATCCACAGAACATTAAAGGTGCTCAAAGATAGAAAACTGTGATCAGGTTTGTTATGTAGGATGATTCCTCCAGCTACAATGAAAAAGACAGCCTGGAAGATGTCAACACTAGAAAAAGTTGGACAATTGCCCATAACCAGACACTATACTGGTTCAAACTGAGGTGGGGGTAGAGAAGTTGGAAAGAAATGGATTTTTGCAAGAAAAACAGAGGTAGAAGAAGGATTTTGTGTTTTGCGGGGGAGAGTGATAGAGAAAGAAGCTGCCAGGACATCAAGGTTGGGTGACTGGTAGGTGCTAGTTCCACTCCTTTAATCAGGAATAGGAGATGGAAGAGCACATCTGGGAACCTCCTAAACCGTGGGATACATCCCCAGATCGGTGTGAGTATAGGTCTAAAGGGCAAAAACTTAAACATAAAGATTACAATTCCAGCAAACATTTACAGTTTGAATGATGATGACACACTTCCAAGAGAACCCAGTGGTTTTATATAGTTTCCATAAGAATAGCACACAATGAAGGCTTTCAAGTTGTGAAGCAAAATTAAATTATGAATAAATTTTGACTTGACAAATCCACTTTGCCTGAAGATTAAAGGAGTCACAAACATCATACGGATTAAATATTAAAATAAGTTAGTTATTTCAATTTCCTAACATATAAGGTCATATCTAGTTTTTTAATTTGCATTTTTAAAGTGAGTTGAAAAAGTAAAACATTGTTGAAACTTGGGGAACCTAATACTTTGGAACTCATTGAAAAAGTTAACATGGTGTTCCCTAACAGGCTACATAATATTAAACAAAACTTTAAGAAGTGATCATACAGTTTTGCTTCATATTTTATTTTCACAATGCCAAGTTTATGTCTACTGTGAGCACAGGTTTTAGGAAAAGCTATTTTTTTTCCAAAAAGTTATTTTTATAAATCACAACCTCTATTTGCCAAATTCTGAATTTCACGAAAAAGTCAACCTATCAACTTGTAATAATTTGTGTTTCATTCAAATCATGGCCCAATATCTATGTTAATTACTCTGATTTAATTATGGCTTCTTTCCCTTTTCCAGAATATTTATGAATTATTCTTTGTGTAATCCCAAAGTACATTATTAATGCACATCAAAGGAGAGTTTAGTTATAAATATTAATGACCTGCACAAAGTAATTTGAGGCATGAAATTTCATAACACAGTCTATTTTTGCCTTTAATTTCTCACATTGCTTGATTATAAATGAGTTTCAATTAGAGGTATTATTTTATTCTATTTTGGTGGAAGGTTAGAAATTACAGTATCATAAAAATCAAATTCTTTTAAAAATATAATATAATTTGTAAGCAACTCTTGAAATTTCCATTTGACTTTAAAATATATTTCCCTGTACTAATCAAGTACATAATGAATTTATGGGCTAGAGAACATTTGCGTTAGAGAATTTACAAGAAATAGTTTACATTGTTGCTAGGAAGTAAGGAGTTTTAAATGTAAATGCAATTAGAACCCACTGTACTCATTAGTCTTGTAAAGACAGATGTCTTTGATATAAATTTTTCAATATTTACCAAGAAAAGCCAGTACAAATGTTTAAGGCCATACAATTACTTAAGGACTTTTACTGTCAAATTTCTGTGACTAATTATGATGGTCAAGGCTTGCAAGGGAATAGATTTAATATATGACACAATTCATAACATTATTTTATAAATTCACTCAATATCAGAAGAGTGCAAGAGATTTGTCCATGCACTACAGACCCAAATAATCCAGCTAAGGACCTGGATCCCATGGCAATGTCCTGCATGAGTCCAGCTGGGAGCCTTGAGCCCAGAACAATGTCTCATGCAAGTCTGTGTCAAGGATCTGCATTGAGAAGGCCCAAAGGTCAGTGGTGGAAGCCAGAATGTGTGTGCCAGCAGGGCAAATGGTCAGTGCCACTAGGCTGAGAGATTTTCACTGGAGCAGAAAGTGCTGCTCAAGGTAAGAACAGAGTTCCCATGAAGAGAACCGCAGCCATCCTCAATGACTGCGGGGACTCGAGCTCTTCTGACAACTAGAATAGCTGAGTTCATAGCAAGAAAACCATAGAAGAAAACTCTTCTCTAGAAGAATCAACAGCACACCATCTTCCCTCCAGTTCTCCTTTTATGCTGTTGGCAACAATCCTCGGGTGGGGCCTCCACGCTCAGAACCACACTGATTTGGTTCAACTAGGTGTTACAAATTGACCATTAATTAATCTACTACACTAATTACCAAGTTAGCAATTTATAACTACTATGCTTCCAGTAGTTTACAACTATTTCTCAATTCTTTTATACAGCTTAACTCTAAGCATGGAAATTCATTCAAGGAAAGTCTGCAAGTATATATTGCTTGTCACTTTACCATTTGGAAAATTAAAATTTAATAAGGTTGCCAGTAACTTAAAGAGTTCTGAGAGTGCTAGAAGTGGATTATAATGCAGGCAATACTTCCAGTAAATATTTCCAGATTCTGAATTAATTTCTCTTTAAATAATTAATATATGCTTAATGATAATATATTTTTGAAATTGTACTAAAGTTATTACTATTGGTGTCACTATACATGACAGAGCACAACAAATAAATATGAAGTTCATTATAATATGTAACATTCACTGTAGGTTTATAATGCGCTGGGCACTGTGCTAAGCACTTTATTATATGTTAGCTTAATTCAATCTTATAATTAACCTATGTAGTGGATATTGGTGTTTTATTCATTTGAGGAATCTGAGCTCTGTATAGGAGTTTGCCAATGGTCTCCCCAGCTGGCCTCCTGAAGACCATGCCTGGTCCCACAGCTTGTTGTTCTACATACACACACACACACACACACACACACAAAAGTCGGCCCACTCAGGGAACCCAAGGAAGATACTCAGAGGTGAGGTCTCAAGGTTAAAAAACACACATTTGCCAGGTATCAGCAACAATAGATAAGAGCAAAAAAAGCAAGAGTTCATGAAAGCCACCTGCATCTTTATTGTATAATTCTTACACAGGTTGTTATCTCATGTTTACATTCTTACATAGTGCTGCAACCAGCACATGTGTATTTAACTGTGCTAAGTCACAGTTACATAACTGTATCCCACTATGTGCCAGCACTAGACAAGCAAGATCTTCAGGTGTCCTTAGATGCCCCTGAGCCTCAAAGCAGTCTGAGTGGTTACACACACACATACACACACACACACACACACACACACAGAGTCTCTTCTCCCTATGCAGGAGAGTGGTGGTTAAAACAGAGACAGATCCAGAGGTTGTAGTGGATGCCTGGGAGACTAAAGCAGGAGGGTTCCAAGTTCAAACCCAGCCTGGGCAAATTAGTGACTTAGTCATACCCTATCTCAAAATATAAAATAAAAGATGAATAAGGATGTAGTTTAGTGCGAGTACCCTGAGTTCACTCTTCAGGACCACATTTAGAGAATATACTGCATGGGTCATGCCTCATTCAATCAATGTGAAGATATCTGGGCCTACATCATGAATGCTCTTCACCTCTGAAGCTTGTAGAAACAAAGCATAACTCACATTCAGTAAGATGCAATGAGAATAATGCAACCACTTTTTCTCACAAATTTTTATCCTACTTTGAGCACATTACATTTGGTACCTCTTAATGTCTGGCTATACTTTTCTACAGCTGAATTACAGTCTCCTTGGTCAAGAGACACTGAATCCTAGACCTGAGAGAAATAGGCCCACCTGTGCAGAAGTTTTTCATTAGTCATAGGAAACTGTAAGGAGTCAAACGGCTTCATGACTGCTACTTTCCTCTTTC
Source organism: Hydrochoerus hydrochaeris (assembly GCA_004027455.1). Taxonomy (NCBI): domain Eukaryota; kingdom Metazoa; phylum Chordata; class Mammalia; order Rodentia; family Hydrochaeridae; genus Hydrochoerus; species Hydrochoerus hydrochaeris. The sequence goes on along the minus strand of PVLA01006161.1, from coordinate 55,387 downwards.
TGCCTTTGTAGAATGTTTATTAAATATTAGAGTTAACAGTTGGAAATGTTTACAAAGGTTACCTTCTCAACAACTCCAACTCCAGATAAAAATGCCCTTCTCAATGTTTCTTATCAGTGTCACAGCTTACATACAAATCTTCAGGAGTAGGTGTCCAGCCAACATGCAGAGAGGACCTCCAAACTCACAGTAGCTCTTATCAGTCTCCTAATCCCGAGCCATAATTTCTCTCTTTGTTGTTTCCAACAACTGCACTCAGACAAATAAACCTTTTCAAGATCAACACTTTAACTTTTAAGGCCAATCCAATTTCTTAATTAGTATATTCTCCAACCAATTTCCAGTTGTTCAAACATTTCCCAATTGATATGAATGGTCATAACTTCTGTCAGTTCTACCTACCTATCTAATGTCAGTGATCATAACATGTACGCTGTCCAAGAATCACACAGAATGCCATTGATGTCAACTAATGAGAGTCCAGTACAACACCCCTTGTCACCTAGACATCGTGCTTTCATGGACACATCCTAAGATGGTATTGGAATTTGGTAGATACATCACACAGGTCAGGCGCTGATCTTACAAAGTACTTACCGTAGTCCATATAAATGTCCACGTAATTGATTTATTATGTATGTGGTATGCATTTTCAATAATCTAAGCAGCCCCAAGTTCCAAAGTCAAAGCTTTTACTCAACATTTATTTTCCCATTGTACTATAAATGACTAAAGTCTAGCCTTTGTATTAAAACTAAGTTAACATATATTGAGCTCTTAATTTATACACTGTGTTAATTACTTATATGTCTGATCTCCCAGGGGCTCCACAGACAGGTATTATCCCATCAAACCTGTTTCTCAGTTGAGGGCATTATGGTTTAATGGGATAAAATGACTTGGTCAAGGTCACAAAGCTGCATAATAAATGACAAAACTAGGATCCATATTCAGTGGTGTCAAAGCCCTAGAGGCTCCACTAACCTTCCTCTTTCCATATTACGTCTCTGTCATCCTCAAAGTGACTCTGTTTGAAGTTGGAGTTGCTTGATTTCTCCTCCCCCATTAAGTCATGGTGCAGAGCCTTCTGGGTCCATTTGGAGATCTACCAAGCTTTTCTCTGGTTCTCCAGGAATTGTCTGAAAATACCAGAAAGCTAACTTGAGAACAACTGAAACCCCAGTCTAGAATGAACACCTCAAGCTGTTTACTATACAGTTAATCCATGCAAAACTAAATGCAACAATTATAAATAGTATATAAAGAGGTGCCAGTATAATTAATGCTTTTTTTTAATCCATAGAAAGTCCTCTCCAGTTACATAAGATGAAATACCTCCATGATGAAATAAAGGTTCTGGATTTTTCCTTTTTCAATTTTGCTCAGGTTTTGCTGTCATTTGGCAGCCTGCTCTGAGACACTCACAGCATAGTATCTGGGACATAGTACCACCTGTTTAATGTTAATAGTCACTATCTCTGCACTTGTAACCTCGCAATACTTAATAATATTACCAAGGAGATTTTCCTCCTTCCCACATGTTCAACAAGACAAACCTGACATTTATACTTCCTCCTCAAGTTTATGGGGTTGTGGCTCTGCCGTATAGGAGTCCTCTTCTTCAATTACCACTGTGTTCTTGTGTATCCCTTGACAAGGAGAGAGGTTACGTTAACTCCTCCATTTGGTAGACAGAAAATCTTAAAAACTGGAGGTCAGCTAATACTGATTCCCCAGTGAGCAAAAAGCCAATGTCTTGAAACCTCTTACATGTTAAACCTCTTACATGTTACATTAAACCTCTTACATGTTAATTCAGTATCATTGTGGAAAACCAGAGGTTTAACCACTTTATGCCCAGTGTCCATGTGAGCTTGTTGAACAAAGTGTAGCTATAGAGTGTTTTTTCATTCTCTTTCTATAACTCCCTCCATTTCTTCTAGCAGCAGCACTCTGATGAGCCCAAGGAAGAGTTCCTGCTACATGGATTCCTAGAGCACCCTTGGTTTTTTGCCTGCTCTGCACCTGAGTTGTTGGAATTCCTATTTTTAAATATTCTTCCAACAAATTCTCTTTTGACCTAGAGTTAATTTCTGTTACTTGTATTCAAGCAATCATGGCCAGTATACATCTCCATCATGCCATCTCTTGTGATCATTCCTGAATCTTAAATACTATCATATATACTAAACCAAATCTTCGTCCATGGATGATTTGCAAATGTGGATAAAAAAATGAAAACAAAAATAAATATGTTCATCAGTTTTACCATTTTGCCTAATTTAAGTAAACATCACATGAAATTTACCATCTGTTTTTATAATGCACTATTTCGATTTTGTGACTATTTATGATGGAGTGCACTCACAACCTGCTATTCCTTTGGAAACTGGACACTCATTTTTTTTATCTCTGTCCTTATATGAGCCATCTATGGTTGAATTCTGACCTTACAGCTAATTTGTGCCTAACTCTGAAGAGAAAGGAGGTACCATTGGGGGGGGGGGAATGTCTATAGTGTATCCTACTGTAAGGGACAGGAGAAGTTACAAAAAACCTAACCCAGAATCCCAAGAAAAAAAGAAAACAAAGCAAAACCTCATTACATCTTGTTTAATTTGCTCCAAACATCCTAAAACTATTATGCGTATCCAGGAAGGCTAATTTTTTATTATAATAATCATTAACTACTTACAAAGTTGAAGGCAAACCTTTAAAAATGTTTTTCTAATGGTTTTACCACCATCTACCTCTAAGACTGTAGTTACTTCACCTAAGTTCACCATAAAATGAAAGTAAGCTACCAACAGAAATCATAGCCAGAGGGCCTCAAATCCCTAGAATTCGTGAAAGTAAAAATGTAGCCAGCACTGTATACCTTATTTATGCATGTCAGAATGTTTATATGCATTCAGGACTGTTTCCTGCCTGGGAGAGATGTACCAAGAGCAGAAAATTATTTTATTAACTCAGTGTGATTTGATTTCCATCTTTTCTTTCACAGCTGAAACACCTGCTATCAGTTTATATCTCTACTGCCACATATGGGAAACTCTAGCCATTTATAGAATGCAAGAAAATCATAACCATACACAGCACATTCATAACCATAGTCCTACAAAATTACCCTTATTTTACCCGCTTGAGTATTTTCTGCCTCATTTATGTAGCTTTAAGGAATATAGCATAAGTGTATCGCAGTATAATAAGAGTTTTTAATATGGTATGGTCTTAGTTCATTTTAAAAGAAGTTAGAAAAATATGCTTTCATGTACCAAAGGGGAGGAAAAAGCAAAGGAAGAGTTGAGGCTATAATAAGATCAGGTGCTCTGGGGTTTAGCTTAGTTGGCTAAGGTCCCACTCTGTAAACGTGAGGTTGTGACTTCCATCCTGGATGCAGCAAAAAAAAAAAAAAAAAAGAGTACAAAAATAAATAATAAGATCAGGAGGAGAATCTAGGAAGATATATGACAGATGGCTCATGGACCAGTAGGTGAAATTGCTACTTTGTGTCCCAGTACTTCCTCAACCCCTGTGTTCTTGCTCATGACAAGGGTGGGTGTTTACTAAGGCCTCATTTCTTACCTAGCCTTGGCCTAGGATACTTTCCATTTTAGAGAACTGGAAAAAAGTCCGTGGTTAGAAATCACTAAGAGGTACAGCATATTGTATAAGCTTTATTGTTGTATCACTAAAATTACGAAGGCTAGAAGCTACTCTTTTCTCCAACACAGTCTTCAAATCTGCAACAAACAAATATTGCTTAGAGCTGAAAAAAACAATATTTAATGGGTATTTTTTCTGTTGACCAGGATCCAGCTCCTCCTTATTTTTCCAAATAAAATAAGAAACAATATATGGTATAGTTAGACACATTTTGGTGAGTACATGATGACTCTTGAAAAATTGAATGTCTTTGGCCAGTTCCTCATTGTGTTGAGATCTCAGTTTAATGTTACTTCAGAAAACCTGTGTCAACCATCAGTGCCCCCTCATCACCTCCTCACCCACTTGTCATTCATTCATAAAGCTCACATAACATCTGTCTCCCCTTTATCTTCATGAGAGTTGATATCTTATTTGCTTATTCACCATGTTGTTGCTAATGCTAAAAATAGTGCCTGATACATAATAGTTGCTCAGCAAGTATTTATCAAATGAATATATACATTTATAAAACTAAGATAAATGCATGCACATTTTCAAAATTTTCCACAACAATGTTCTTCACATCTTTATTCAAATTAGCCAAAAACCAGAAAAAAACCTAAATGTCCATCAACAGAAGAATGAATACATAAATTATTTGAACTTCCAAATATTAAAGTAATATTTAAAGCATTTTAACCAGGAAAAGAATCGGAACATTTTAATTGATATATCTCACACACATTAATGAGTTCCTTCACTTCAGTATATCTGCTTTTGAATAATAATGTACATAATATACAGTTCTATAAACTGGATGAAGCCTTAGCAGCATTTGATCCAAACATCTCATCAACTGTGAAGCAACAATACCAGACACACACTAACAAGATGAGAACCAAGGCTTCCTGGCTCCTAATCTGGTGCTCTGTCTGCTGCATGGGTTCTTCTGCCTACTCTAGGAGGCAAAACAATGTAATGAATAAAGCTTGGAATCAGCTGCATGATCTCTGTGTGAGCTCCTGCTCTCTGAGCCTACATGTGCCTTATGCATAGAGATGTTAAAGAACTATTTTAAAGACTTACTGTAAGAGCAGGTTAGATAATTCAAGAGGGAACATGTAGTAATCATTCCCTGAATATTAGAGTCGTGATGGAAAGCAAGTATGCTATATCCTTGGAAACAAAGTTATACCTAAGATGAAAAAAGATGGAAACTAAGTTGCAGACAATTTATGAAAATCCGTAGTATCTCCAGAAGACCAGAAAATTGTATAGCATGTTACATGAAAGTTAAATGTATCGAAATGTCATCTTTTATTGTCCCTTTCCAAGAAAATTTCCTAGCTTCTTCTAAAAGCAAAGTAAGCCAATAAATGTTGCATTTTATATTCTAACTGTAGGATTTGGTTTATTCCTTTCAAAAAGTAATATATGTGTGTTTTAAAAATCATACAAGATTACCTGTTCATATTTGGCATTTTGAAGAATGATTAAAAGTTCTGATGCATGTATTTTGTTTACAAAGGTGAATGGTATGATTTTAGATAAAACCATTAAAATTTTAACCAAGTCATTTGAGCTTAAACTTTTCAAAAAGTGAAGGCTATTTGGCTAAAATAAATGTGTGAAGTTAATAGGACATACAAAAACACTTTTTAAATGCCGCCCAAATAAAACAAATAAATGCAAATATAATTATATAAAAATATAAAACATCAAAGTCCCCACAACATGCATGTTGATTTTTCATAAGATCGCTGACTGCAGTTGCTACCATTTTTTCATTCCTACCAGCTCTCAAGTTGTTCTTTGTTCTTACTAAAGAAAAATCTAAAGCTGATTTGTACGCAGGCCAGTTTTTGATGTTAAAACATCAGAAATGGTGTTGCATTGTTGTATGATCCTTCTGGAGTACATAGCCAAGGTTGAGTGGGGTGGTCTAAAATCTCTGCAAAGACCAAGAGTTATCACCAGACATGGGTGGTCCTATGATTGCACCCCATCAATACATTAAGTGCCAAGTGCTTTTCTTGTCAGAGGACAATTTGATGGTGGTGAAGGTTTTATATTTCTTCTGTTGTTTCTGAAAAGAAGTAGGAAATATACTATTTAAATTCTAAGGCAAGTAAAATAGAGGCATTTTGTAGCAGATGGGATTTTTATGAGCTGTTTGTCACCATATACCAGTCTTGTTAAGAAGCAATCGTTTTCTGCTTCATTACACTAAGATAGCTCTGTTTAGGGTTCCACTCAGCTGTGAAATGATTTTAAAACTTCTGTAAGGACTAGAGACAGGTTTTTTTATATATAATAAAAGATTGTTGATGAAAATGTACTAAAACATAAAAAAGTGGTCAAATGCACTATTTTTGCATTGGAGAAATACAGATATGCTGAATCTCCTACTTATGTTTAATCTGCTCATTTATGCCAGCAGAGAAAACTACATAATATTTTTTCACCCAAAAAACATGAGTTCCTTTTATGTTTTTACATGGTCTACATGACATATACCATACCAATAGAATGAGCTAAGTTCTTCAGAGAGGAAAAATTTCAGTTTAAAATATATAAAAGGAAAGCAAATTTAGTAAATGCAAGAAATACATCAAGTTGCTTAATAGCTTTGCTTTTTCTAAGTTGGTCTACTTTTAGATTTCTTTTTATATTTGGCTGTGCTTTTAAAAAATCAGCTTTGGGGCTACGGGAGACCAAAAGTTATTATTTTAAAGATTATTAATTTATGATGTCACTTCTTTTGGCTTCTACCCACCTATAACACACTTCAGGGCATCAGAAGATCTTGGTCAAATTCTGGCTTAGACACTTACTTATGGGCCTTAGTACAATAATTAACCTTTTTAAGCCCCATTTTCTTCATCTATAAAAAGATTATTAATAATTCAAATCTTGCAATATTGGTTGTCTGTTGCACCAATAATGCTGTACAACCAATAACCACAAAACTTCAATGGCAGACAACAGCTAGCATCTACTTAGCTTGTGAGTCAGCTAAATAAATGAGGTTCAGCTGATTGAGGCTGGGTGCAAGGGTATAAGGCATAGCTGTGCACCTTTGTGTGCCTGTAGGAGGCTGGTTCTTCATGTCTGGGGTTTGGTTTTCCCAGGGTGTGGCTTTCTGATGGCTGAGCTAGGATGACTCAGTTTACATAACTGGGATAATCTTGTCCCGATTCATGAGCTCCCATTCTCCTGTTGGCCACTCTGGGTTCATTGTTGACATAATAAAGGTGCTAAGTTGAAAACAACCTCAAACACACCAGATTTTTTTCAAGCCCTTGCTTACAGCACATTTGCTTGTTTTCAATTAGCCCAAACAATCATATGGCCTAATATAGTCAACACAGTTACATGGCAAAGAGTGAAGAACTGGGCCATTAAAGCCATCAGCCTGCATACCCGCTCATTGTTGTGAAGACTGAGATATCCTGTGAGCATTTTTGAAATAGCTAAGATATAGGTTAGCATTCAAGAGGCCTTCAGTAAATATCTATTTCCTTTCTTCCCACATGTATTCCATCTCTTTAAACCCCACCTCAATTAATCCCCTGAGAGTTTTATTCAAGGATCTAAATTAAAATAAATATCACATACAGGACTTGTAGTTTTCCTTCTTTCTCAAGATGGTCACTCCAGGGAGACAAGAAATCATCCAATCCTATTCATCAAACCTTTTTTTTTTTTGCAAAGATTGGAGAAATGAAATATGGCTCTTATACTGAAATGCATACAGATATTGTATGGTCTGCTTTTACTCCACTGAAAGGGCGAAACACATAACATGCTCAGTCTGCTCTGCTTTCCTGCAAGAGAGTACTTCAAGGAAAATCTGTAACAAACTTGAGAGATGAACCTGGAAGTTTGAATCTGTTCTATGGGGACAGATATACATATGCTCCTTCTCATACTTTCTCTCCAAAATCCAAGGTTTAACCTAGTGAAATGGACTTTGAAACAAAGGTAGTCACTGACAGAGGAAAAACATCCCCAGATTTCTTGTGCAAGCAAATGAAGTTTGACTAAGCTGAAGCAGGACTCTGAAGAGGTCTTATTCAGAGGATAGAGGAGTATACTTTTATCTCAGGAAATAGGAGCAAGTTCACCAAGGCAAGACATGTATTTCCCTGTGCAAGGTGCTGCTATGGAAGTGTCTGAAACCCAAAATGGAGCTGGAGAGACCATCTTCACCCATCCCACCATAGGCAACATCCCACTTAAGCCAGATCCTTTCACCCTGGTAGTGAAAAGTAAATCCACAACCAAAATAAGCCACAAAGTGAGAATAGTAAAGAAGTATTTCTGGAGATGACACATCTCAGGAAAGCCCTTTCCACTCTTTATTCCTCTCCTAAGCCCTTTTAAGTCTCTCTTTGATCATTAACATACTTGTAAATTCTAAATTCTACCATGTAGGGTACTCTACTTTTCCTAATGTTATAAATATTCTTTTTCTTTCCAGGAGGATTTAAAAAAATCAGATACACTAGGAAAAAAATATGTAACAGTTATATTTTTTCTGGGTGGCAAAATAAGCAGTAAAGTCTAAAACCATCATAAAAGAATAAAATCAACTTGAGGAAAGCAGGCAGAATGGATTAAGTGATAAAATAGTGTAAGCTGACTAATTAGAACACGAACAGCTAACAAGAGATATATTTAAGCCTATAACCTACTCACTAAAAAGAAAATTAAAAGAGAGAAATCTCTACAACCATGGTGAAAGTGCAGTCTACTACCAATGCTGATAAACCCAGCTCCTCTTGCATCTGTACCTCTATAGACATTTGAGGAGGTAGGTAACACAAGGGAACCATGGCTCAGAGAGAAGAGTTTGTTATGCAGTATTATTTTGATAATAGCTAGCAGATACAATTTAATTTTGTGCATGTTTTAAATAAATGATTATAATTATATATACAAAATATTTACCTTTAAATGGCAGAATTAGTTTCTTGTTTTGTTTTTTGAATTCGTGTTTCCCGAATATACTACCATTAAAAGTACAAGGAAATGTTATTTCAAAAGTAAAATATAAAAAGTGTTTGAGGAGTTAGAGACATAAGGAAGAAAGGCAATAGAAACATTTATACCCACTTGAGTTTCAAAATGCAGCATAGAGCATTTAAGAATTTTTAAAATAAATGAAGCTATTAAAGATTTTTAGATTTTTTTTTCTTCTACTTCATCTCCTTTGGGGTCATCTTTACTATAAAATGAACAAAGGAAAGAAATCATTTGATAGTGCCCCTTTATATTAAATAAGATTTAAGGAAGAGTTTCAGACCACAAGTAAATAATAAAATTTTGGTCTGTCATGACAAAAGAAATCCTAAGGGCAAAAACTGAAGTTTGGCTTAAACTATTGATCAAATAGAGACAACAGGATTATGAATAGGTGCCCTTCATTTAGGTCTTTATCACACAGAAAGAAACAAGTTCATGTCAAGTTCCTATGTACATCTAGAGACTGTTAGCACTTTACACAAGGCAATCCTAAAAGTTTCAAGTAGCTACAATTATGTAGATCGAATACATTTGGAATATTCTGGGGGCATTTGCATTTTAAATAAGCCTGCCGCAAATCTTTTTATATAGAAAAAATCAACTCTTAATTCACTGTTTTGTAAAGTCAGATTTTAATACATGACATGCTTGAAGCGAGGTAAATCTATAATTCTGCTACAGAACTGTGCTCCCTGGAAACGTCAAGCAGCTCCATGAGATCTGCATCCAAGTGGTGCACAGTAGCAAGTGCAGTTCTACCTAAGCTAGGGCAGCCTGCTGTCTGTTCATAGAGAGCCTCTCACACGCTTACAGATAACCGTGCAGACATGCCAGTCTCTCTGTGCTTCACATACCTGAAACCAAATCCTACAGCAGGAAATTAACCTTACTGTGCTCAGAACACTTCAACCCCTTTCTATTTTTAAACTGTTTTCATTCCTACTCTTAAATTTCTAATTTCATTTTTTTAAAAGCCCCTTACCAAAGCCAAATCATTTCCATTACAAAAGAAAAAAATAACTTTATGATGTCAGTTTGGGGATCTAACTGAGATGCTAAAATATATTGTGTGTACAATATCCTTAAGATTAGGGTGTGATAAACTTACTTAGCACAAAAGTTCTAACTAGTGTAAATCAATCCTTTAATTCACAAACACAACACCTTATCAGACAGATACTCTGAGAAGTGAGAAAATATCAGTAAAGAAAAGGGCTCCAAGGTGACAATAAAGAAAATAAAGACAAAGCATCACATATTGTAAAGGCAGAGGAGAGATAGCTCTTTGATGGTTTAGGAATCCCACCACTGCAGGTAAGTAGGGCCATCTATTGGTAACTGCTATGGGGGAGAAATGTCATTAGACCTCTTTGCATCACATGTGTTGTGATTTTTTTAAAATGAATCTTACTGTAGCTAGTTTTTACATGAAAAAAAATTAACTCAGAATAAGATGAACTTAAAACTTGTATCTGGTACCACAAGGCAAATTATGCCTTTGTGTGCTGACCTTGATTTTTAATGTTGCCCTTAAAAAATTCATTATGGGAAGGAAGGGATGTGAAAGAATTCCTTCCAGCATATTAATAATTCTCACCAAGCCAATTAGGTCATGACTGAAGCAAGTCAAAAGCACCTCCATCTCCAGAATATATTGAAATTTAAAAAGAAGTTTTCGGTAGTACATTTTGTAGAACATTCTCAAATTTGAATCATGTCTCACTTGCCCTGAGACTGGACCTTGCTGAGATTTAGGAGGCCTGGGTCACATTCTGTCCTCTGCAGCTTTTCTGGGCACTTCAAGTGGGAATGACACAGTCATGGGGGTTTTAGGATATAATTCAAATAACGATGTAGAGTTAATAAGGTTCTGAACTAGAGCAATGTTCTGGGGAATGGCAAAGAGAATAGGGCAGAAAATCTTGAGAAAGCAAACTGAATGTTATTTTATGAGTATTTCAATGAAGGAAATAAGGAAGATTATAATAAAAATTCTAGTTTGGGCTGATAAAAAGAACAATAGAATCATAAAACTGAAGATACAGAACAAGAGGACAGAAAACCAAGAGTATGAGAGGAAATTAAGATGACATTGGGCATGTTGTATTTGAAAGATTTTTTTAGGACATAAAACAAACAATTCGAAATTCAGGTCTGGAGTTTGAAAGGTAAAAATAAATGCTGGAGAACAAGATCTGGGAGCCACACATGTGGTGCCACAGTTCAACCAGGGAGGCAGTAGTAATGATCCCCAAGGAGAAGATCCAGGACAAGAACTGAGAAGACAAGTTCATGAACTCCTGAACACAGTGAGCAGCATTCATTCAACAATTTAAATTAAGCAATCTTTTACTATGTGTGGAATTCACCTCCTGGTAAGGATGAAAAGCAACACATGGATGGCATAAGTGGGTATAGCAAGTGTTATAGAGACTTAGAAGTCTCTGCACAGAGTGGACTGAAAACAACTGGTGAAGGACTAGGGTGAGTACAAGGATGAAGGAAGTGTGTGGGTAGCAGACAGCCTCCCAACTCCTCGCCATTAGCACCCTACCACCACTTTTCCCCATCCACTCTCTCACTCTAATTTCTCCTTCCAAAGGCCAGTATGATGAACGCTGTGTGTCAAAGTGTTTAGGCCACTCTATCCTGATATTCAGTCAAACACGTCTGCATACCACTATGAAGATATGTATAGATACAATTAACATTAACATTAGAACAACAAATAAAGTATATTATTCCCGTGGTGGGGGTAGGCCTCATCTAAATCGCTGAAGGTTAGAAGGAAAAGACTGACATCTGTCAAAAGAGAGAGAATTCCAACAGAATGCTAACCTCTTATGCAAACTATCACATCAACTCATCCCTGCATCATCAACCTGCCAGCCTACCCTGCACAATCTGTTTATGCTATTGATTGTTTCTCAAGAGAACCCTACTACTATAGCCAGTAAAGTTTACATCAAAACGTAAGGCATCATTTAAGTAGAGCAGAACAGTCACATAATGAACACCATATAACTGCATAGAACAATAAAATCAGTAAACATAAAGGCCCAAGGGTGTAAATGTACAGATAAAAATACAAATCCCTATAAAAATGTGTTTGTGGCTTTCTTCTGGGCCTGTGGAAGTTTCTTTTTTTCTTTACACCATCATGCCTCCATAGTTTGGCACTCTTCTCTTTCTTGCCCATAACTGTGGCTTACTCCTGACATATCTCATGTCTTCTGTCTGTCTCTCCATATATTTGAATCCCCAAATCCCAATAAACTGCTCTCTGTGCTTGCTTCTGCCTCTTGCCTCGCTCTTGTTCTTTATTCTATATGTACATTGGCCCTTAAATGCATAGACCATTACTGCATGTGAGACCTACACAAGTATGCCAACTAAATCTGTTGGATGAGGTGTTCCTTCTCATTCAGCTACAAGAAAGATACAATATAAAATAGTCAGTGTCAGTACAGACCTTAGCATTAAAAATGTGGCCTATGTTAAGGAAACTTCAAAAATACATTAGATGTAGATAACCTTCAGAGAGTTGTATCGCTCTGAAAACATGCACAATTTCCTAGAATAGATCTCCTTTTTATGAGCAAAAGCACAAATTCTCATTTTTGTCAGTTGTTCACAATTAGCAGGTCAGAAAAACTACCTTAAGTAAACATTCACGATGTTTCCATTATATTCAATTTGAAGAGCTGTTCTGATTCAAATGTATGCCTTATAACTATGCAAAGCATTGTTTTGATCATTATTGTACTTGTGTTTTTACCATAGAAGCATATCGTTATTGAGCTATGGTATCTTTCTTGCCATCAAATCATTTGCTGCATCCATCTAATCCTTTTGCCCTCTGTATAATATTTCAATTTAGAAAGAAATATCAATATGCAGTCTCTTGTGCTGAGAATACTTTTATAGTGAAAAATCTATTGATATAATCAATCACCTTATTATTGTTACCAGTATATCTTAATACAACAATAAATGCCTAAGAATGCTAAAGTCCTGATGAAAAAAAAGCGAGGTCATTCACAGGGGACTCATATATAGTGATTATTACCGGGTTTGTGTTTTTCAATTTAATCACTCCCTATGACCCATTTGCCCTTAGGATATGACTGTTTAAACAAAATTATTTCACTTACATTCCTGTTAATGGGAACTATAATTCTAGTCAGCAGCTCTTTGCGTTACAAAAGACTACACCACCCACTAATCACTCACAATGTTTAGAAATGCCTTATAATTCAAATAAAATTTCTCTTGTAAGGCAATGGAGCATGTGACCTTTTTATGATAAACCATAATTTTTGGGTCCATAATACAATGGTTCATCCACTTGGTGTCCCCAAGGTAAAATAGAGATTAATATTAAATATCCTGCCCCTTGCGTTTCACTCGATGTTACCTAATCACATATCCCTTTGTTTTCTTGGCAGTAACTTAAAAGTGTTACAAACCTCAGCAATATATAAGGAAGAACATTTTAATAATCCCCTTAATTCCTTGAAAACTATTTAGCATAATGTTCCCCAGAATTATTCTTACTATAAGCTAAACTAAATAGGTCCACAAAGGAAGTTCAGATAATCTTCTATACCTCTTATTCCTCTATTTACTTTGTTTTGCTAAAGCAAATGCTATAGGATTAGGACTATGTAAAAGAAGAAATTTCTGAGGCTGGCCAGGATTCAACCACATTTCCATTGGTCAGGTAATCAAGAAACAAGATCCAAATCCCTAAGCCTAAGAACATGTACTTGTCTGACTATGGCCAGCCACTTCCTTCAGAACTGTGGACAGGTCATCTGCAGAAAGACAGAGAGAGAGAGAGAGAGAGAGAGAGAGAGAGAGAGAGAGAGAGAGAGAGAGAGAGAGAGAGAGAGAGAGAGAGAGAGAGAAAGAGAGGAGAGATCTGTGGGAGGAGGAGAGCTGGGTGAAGTCAACTCTGTGATTCATGCTTTTTTCTTGCCTTTTGACATGTCTTGATGGCAGCCGACATCTCCTCCTTTTCATCTGAGTACCAGTGTGGTCCCACTGCTTCCCAAGTGTGCCTCACACTTGGCTGCATCCTTACCATCAGTTTCCCAAAACAGAAATGATAGAGATAGAGATAAGCAATCGGAGCAAGATCAACCTGCCCACACCCTGCCTCTTTTCTCCACATGTCAACCCCTGACCTCCACCCTGACCATACCTTCCTTGGCCTTCTGAGTCTCTGATAGCTTGCCCATGAGGAGTCTTTCCTGATCCATCTTACCTACCATAACTGCTGCATGCAAGGAAAGAGGAGGGGGAGAAATGAAAAATAGGGGGAAAGACAAGGAAAAAGGAAAAGAGAATAAGAGAGAAGAGAAAGGAAGAAAAGAAAGCAGACAGGCAGAAGGATATTGTTCCTATTTATAACTCCTCTACTCTTCCACTTTAAAATCTGTATTTCTTACTTTCCACTCCACCTGAATTTGGAAACCCTATTATATGCCCTTTTCTCTTGACACCTCTTAGGTTAATTAAGAAGTCTGAAGAGAAATGTGAACTGCCCTTTACTGATACAAGTGTGTGATGAGTACTTTCCTGGTTCAGCACCACAGATAAGATGGGCCCTTAACTCTGAGTATTCCTTTTTTGTTTTCAATTTTATTCTAAAAATAATAAAGCCAAACAAAATGAACAGAATAAATCCAATCAAAACAAAGCAATGAAATTGGTACAGAACTTCAAAACTGGATAATAGGAAAATAACAATGGCTACCATAGTATATCTTGTTATCTTCACAATAGTTGTCCATTCCATCAGATATAGCAAAATCAAACCAAAACAAAACAGAATAAAGCCAATCAAAACAGAACATCGAATAAAGCAAAACAATTGAAACAATACAAAACATAACAATATTCAATTTCAAAAGCAAGATAGAAGAAAATCCCTCATATTTGCTATATTGTATACTCCCTATAGATATTCAGACCACTGGCCCCAGGCCTACAAAGTCAACCAAACAATACAAGCATTCAGTTGGTTTTGTACCTCAGTTGCAATCAACTCAGCTGTCCTCCAAACCAACCAGTTGCTTGGGGGTGAGAGGGTAGTTGGTGATTCTCAGACTGTGTTCCAGTAGGTTGATGGGAGGTGCTGACTTTTCTCTTCCTGGGCCCAGCACGGCTTTTCCTGGCTTACCAGAAAGGCTGGCTAGTTGCCTTGTTGGTCAGCTCCTCCGAGTCACAGCATGGCCTATTCTCGGGAGGTGCTATCTGACTTTTCTCTTCCTGGGCCTCTTATGTCTTGCCCAGCTTACCAGAAAGGCTGGCTAGTTGGCTTAATCCATTTGTATTTCACTGGATGAGATAGAGATTTTTGTAATTTCAAAAGATCAGCCCTTTCCTGACCCATGATTACTCCCTGTTTACTGAATTTTGACACATGAGAGGGAAATTAGGGACAAATATGTTCAACACTTGGGAGCTATTTTCTTCTCATCAAAATAAAGAAGACAAGGTTTAAAAAAATAAAAGGTCAAGCATTTAAATTGAAAAGAAACAATGAACTCCCTAAGAGCTAGTTTATTCAAAGCCTATATGTTTATTAAAATTATTTTTTAGGGCCTGGGGATTTAGCTCAGTGGCATAAGCACCTGCCTTGCAAGCACGCAGCCGTGAGTTTGATCCCTGGTACCGATTAAAATATATATATATTTTTTTTAGGTAGAGTCCAGTTTAGACCTTGAAGATATCAGAAATTGTTCAGCCAAGATTTGCTGCAAATTAATGAGAGTCCTTGGAGATTCAAGAAAAGGAATCAGACTCTATCAGTCAGAATTCAGACAGGGAAGCAGAAGGGCGTGTGTGTGTGTGTGTGTGTGTGTGTGTGTGTGTTACCAAAAATTGCTTCACCCAGTTATGAAGGCAGTTAAACATTCCTAAGGTCTCTAGAAAACACACTCTGAAAGAGAAGAAATGACCACTTTATTACCCATGAACTCAGACTGAAGCTCTTGTTCACACATAGATAGCTAGAAGCAAAAATCACAAGCAGGCTGGAACCCCACAGATGCAGCTGAGGCCCACAGTCCACAGGCTATCCAGTAGAGAAAAATGGAAACAGGCTAGAACCTCAAGAGTCATAGAAGGTTAGAGGAATTACAAACCCAGCAGCCATTGGAAGCTCTGAGCCTAGGGAAGGCTTTGCTAAGCAATCCTCTTATTAGGTCAGGCCCACCCAGGATAATCTTCTTTTAATTAATTTAAAGCCAACTAATTAAAGGCTTTGATCTGCAAAATCCCTTTATTGTAGTACCTAAATTAGTGTTGGAATGAATAACTGGGGACTATAGTTCAGATTCACCAAGTTGATTTGTGAAAGAGCCATCATATCCCTTATAAGTAGAAAACACTACAAGCCCACAAATATTGATTCTGCTGTATAATAAGCACTAGACAAAAGCTCCCATACTGCATAGAAACTAACAGAAAGTAAGAAAATGTCAGACAACAACAAAAGCAAAAATATCCACAAGAAATAAAACAGAACTAATGACAAGGAAAAGAGGATTTAAAACTAAGATACAGTAAAATCAGTTCCTAAAAATTTACATTAGAAATCAGTGCAAAAAGCTAAAATCTCTATTTAAAAGAAAACAGAAAAGGAAATGACATTCATTCTAGTGTAGTATCCAAGTCATATTAATAGTGTGTAACAGCATTCTCAAAATATACACCAGGGCTTTGTTGATTTTCCCAGTGAAGTTTTGTCAAAGTTAAAATACATAATTTAAAATACATAAATTGCACTTAAGAGTTTTTGAGAAAAACGACTTCAATTCCAGTTTACAAAAATTAAATCCCATCCTCAATAAAACTGTATGCTATAAAACAGCCTGTTTATCACTGTTGTTTGCAGTAAGCTCAAGAAAACAAAAGTATCTTAGATAAAAGCCACAAGTGAAAAACAAAGTCGTGAAGATTTTATATATAATTAGTAGGTGTGAGAATAGTCACACTCTTCTGGTGACCACTCTGTATTTAAAAGCTATAACTTGCCTAGGAAACCAGGAAACCAGCCTCAGCAATGTCAGGCATCAAAGTTTCACTTCATAGCAACACATCCCACCTCAATCTCACTTTTCTCTGCCCTTGAGTCTCCTAGTTCTCTCCACTCCTCTCTCATCCTCTACACATTAACCAACGCTTTTTCTGTCTTGGCTGCTGCAATTCTCCTTTTGTCCCTCTTTCAGCAAGTCTCAGGTCAAGAGGATCAAAGACCTTCCTCCATGGAAGACAAGGAGGGGCTCCAATCACAAGCACTCCTTACACTATATAATTTTTTCTTGACACAACCTTTAATCATCAATGCATTTGCAAGTAATATGTCCAAAGAAATTCTTTCCTTTCTCAGATATAAAAATAGTCGGAAAAAAAAAGATAAATATATTCATCCCAAGTGTCACACTGAAATTTTTTCCTGATGTTTTGCTTTGTTTTGTTTTGTTTTGTTTTTTGAGACAAGGTCTCTTTACATAGCCCATGCTAGCCTCAAACTCACAGTGGACCTCCTGTCTCAGCTTCCCAAGGGCCAGGATTCTCAACCTGCACCACCATGCCTGGCTGAAATTTTTTAAAATATGCTTTTCTATGTTCATTTGCTATACTTTTCTTAAGATTTTCACTTATCTGTATGAAGTGCAAGATATTTGGGACCAAAAAAGACAAAGGTCTGTTCTTTATTTGGTTATTTTTAATGAAATCGAGAAAAGAATCCTAACATCGGGACTGTTTCTGAGAGACAGAACAAACACAGAGTTGATGGGCAGTATTATTTGTACCTAAGTTAGAAACTAGATTTCTTACAGCTTACTCTCAATTTTTCCAAGAGTTGACTGGGAAACCTGTCAAGTATCTACAAGCTCTGCCCACCTGTGGCTCCCACTGCCAAGAGTTTGGCCAAAGCTCTGAAGACCAGAACTTCGGTAGGAAGATAGACAGAGAAACAGATAGAGCAGTCAGCCAAATTAGTCTGTTCTGCTTACCTGCTACTTGCTAGAAAAGCTTAATGGGAGATAATGAAAGAAATCATTAGAATCAGATCTGCAGATTTGAGGAGGAATTTCAATTACCTGTGCTTATTCATATGCAAGAGTAGGCTTCAAATGCAAACATGCAATTTAATCATTTAAATTTATTATCTACACTGACTTAACTTTTAAAATACACACTGATAAGTTAATATTTACTCTAATAATTTCAACATTAGAAATACAGAAAATGACTCAACTCAAACTTATTATTTTTATTTTTGAGAGAAGCAAGACAACCCATTCTACTTATTCACTCAAGTATCGATTTTTTTTTAATTTCGTGGGATGAAATTTAAAAACTCCACTATTCACTTTGCAGTGAGATTTTTTGAAATGTTTGCCAAAATCTTAAATACCTCCTTTACTCAAACACAAAACATATCCATGGAAATAAGATAAAAGTCTTAAGAACCCAATTTAGAAAATACAAATACAAAGCACAAAACAGAGAACGTTTAGAGAATGGATTTTAAATTGAGAGGATGATAGATACTTGCATGCAAAGTTGTTGTGAGAACCACAAGCACTGAGCACTTCCCCTGTTAACCCTATTAACAGATGCCTGTTCCTACGTCTCATGTGCATTCTTTTACTCACTTGGGGTTTTTTATTAGTACGTGTTTGCTGCACACGATGTCTACACTCCTTGGGTGGATTGGTATGTGTACATAACACATTTTAATTCCTCTTTTATTGCCTTCCCCCCCTCCTTTCTTATCTCCCTACTTCCTACATTATCTTATTTACTTTGCTCTTTATTTATAATTTGGGTTTTTCATATAAAAGAAATGATGCGATATTTAAATTTGTGTTGTCTGATTTATTTCACCTAATATTACAGTCTGAAAGTACATCCATTTTCCTGCAAATGTCTCAAATTTATCTTTCTTAATGGCTAATTGGAACTCCATTGTATGTTAATATATTTTCTTTATCAATTCACTTGTTGATTGACATATAGGCAGTTTCCAAGATTAGCTATTATGAATTGTATTGCTATAAATATTAGTATGCATATATCGCTGTGTTATGGTGCTTTTAGCTGTTTTGGAAAAATACCTAGAAAGGGCACAGCTGGGTGAAATGGAAACTCTAGTTTTAGGTTTTCGAAGAATCTCCAACTGATACACATAGTGGTTGTACCAATTTACACTTTCACCAACAATGTGAAACAATGTGTCCTTTTTCCCCCCCAACCTTGCCCACATTTGTTATTATTAGATTTCTTGGAGATGCCCATTGTTTCAGGGTAAGATGGAATTTCACTGTTATTTTAATTTTCATTTCTTTATGTATTTAATAGCCATTTGTACTTTTTCCGTCTAGTGTCTATTCATTTCATTTGCCCGTTCCTTGATTAGGTGTTTTATTTTAGAGGAGTCTAATTTTTTTGAGTTCTTCATCTATTCTACATATTAGTTATATATCTGAGGAATAGCTGGCAATAGCAACCAATTTTCTCCCATTATGTAGGTTGTCTATTTACTCAGTAGTTTGTTTCTTTTATTGTGTGGAAGCTTTTAAATTTGACCTAATCCTATTTGTTGATTCCTGGCGTAATTTTATATGCAGCCAGAGTTCTGTTCAGAAAACCCTTGCCTACACCTATGACTTCAAGAATTCTATCTTTGAGAAGGTTGTGTTGATGTTTTAACATTTAGTTCTTTGATCCATTTTAATTTAATTTGGTACATGCTGAGAGATACGAGTCTATATGCAACCTATATTCAATGCATGTGAGTAGCCAGTCTTCTGAACACTATTTATTAACAATGTTATCTTTCCTCCATTGCATGTTTTTGGCCCCCTTATCAAACAGAAATAGTTGAACGTGATTGGGATTGTTTCTGCTTCCCCTGTTCTATTCCATTGATCCTCATGTCTATTTTTGTGCCAGAACCATGCTGTTTTTATCACTATAGCTTTGTAATAAAACTTCAAGTTGAGGACTATAATGCCTCCCACTTAGCTCTTTGCTCTCATATTGCAAAAGCAATCCTGGGTCACTTCTGGTTCCATATAAATTTTAGGACTTTTGCTTCTGCAGTCACATTCATTTGGCAAGCATTTCTTGACTACTAACTCCACATTAGGCACTGGCCTACGAACTGAAGATACAAATATGAAGTAAGGCATTGTATCTGGGCAAGAGTGAGAACAGACACGGACTGCAAAGATTGGTAGCAGGGAGGACTCTAAATAGCACATAACAGAGACTGATTAAGAAAAATACTCAAACAATGCTTTGCTCAGTGAGTTATGAAAGTAATGGCACAGGCATGCTAAAGCTAATCTGTTGTGCTGTGTGCAGAGTCAGCCATCTCTAAAAAGCTGAAGCAAAAGGTTAACCTTGCCCAGAAATGAGCTGCAGGGAAGATAAAAAAAAAAAAATTGCAGCAGAAGACATGCCTGAGACTTCTTCTTCCAGCACAGCAAACAGTGGAATTTGGATTGATCTTCCGGGCTTTATCTTTTCTAAGTCTCTGCTGAATCTTCTTACAACCAATTTGCTCTCAGCTTCTGAACAAGACCCAAGAGGAACAGGAAGCCTATCAGTGTCCTATCACCATCATCTGACAGGAATTGTCCCCACTCTTGTGCTGCTATTCAGCAGACCCAAGGTCCAGTGTCTAAAGGATGGGGACTAAATATCTGAGAGGTCCTACTTTGACACCCTGTTCTGTATTCTATCCAATACCACTGTCTCCTCCTATTCAGTCATTAGGTCATGTTTTGATTTAATAAATGTTTATTCAACATTCAGGATGTGCAATGTGCTAATCCAGTGATGGAGGTATAGGGGTAAAACTAAAATGATGCCTGCCTTCACGGTGCTTCCACTCAACAAAGTAGTTTCGACATGAACTCTTAACTTCAGCCTTAAGTCATTTGACTCAAATTTGAAACCATGCTCTTGTCCAGAGACATGGAGAATCACTGGATCCTAGCCAAACTTTCTCTTTTATACAGTTGGGGCCAGAGAATAATAATAAACTAAGGAAGAAGAGAGGAAGGGGAAAGGATTATTTTTACTTTTAGCTATAGAGAGCCCTTTATCATCAAGCCAATGGAATAATCTGAAAGTGGGGCTAAAGGTATATGGAATACATGAACCAAAAAGTTCTGTCAAAAGCTGGGTCACCAAAACTGAGAAGAGTTCAAGGACAAAGTCAAGTTAAGCTTAACAACTAAGGCACAGAGGAAAGGTAGGATCTAAATCACCATGCCCACTAATCCAAATCCTACCTCTTACCAACTCTGTGAGATTGATCATATTTCTTCATTTCTCTGCACTCCAGGGTTCCCATCTATCAAACAGAAACATGAAGCCATTGTAAAGATTCAATTACTTTATGATTTAAATTGGGTGGCTAGGACACCATAAGGTCCTTACTATTACTATTGGCTCTTACTGTTCCTCTTCCTGTTGAGGTCAAAGAAATGTTCAGAGAATGTTTCTTGAGCTAAGTTTCTGGGAATCTTTTTTTTGTCTGCTCCTCAACCCTGCAGACTTCATCTTATACTCATGAGGAGACAGTTATGGTAAGCGCATTCTCTAAGTAGCACACTGCTGTACAGGCAGGATCTTAAGGCAAAGTGATATAAAGATCTTTGATAAAACTATAGAATATGACTAATGCTCATGGTGAGTGATGGGAGGAGGATTCTGCAAAATAGGAAAATTAGGGAGAATGCAAGGGTCTAAGATGAAAAGAAGCCAGCCCTGGTAAAGTAGGGCAGACAGGCTATGACAGATCCAACCGGCATCACAGTACTACAGGAGTAGAATTACTACTGGCTCATCTTCCTAAAGACATCCTTTTATTTTTGGTTGGCCACAGTTTAAAAGGATTGAATTATTTTAAAAAGCAAGTAAGATCAAGTTGTACTTCAAACTTTTTGTTTGGTCCACTCTTCTACTTCTTGCTTCATGCAACCTTGAAGTATTTTCCCTTCATAAAAATTTCAGGCACTTTAGTTTGCTATATAAGTCTTTGGCTTTTGTTTCCCCCTTAGTGACTTGCTTTGTTACGGATCCAATTTTGTGCCTCACAAGCAAAATCTCTTCAGAAATGTCCTATGAAGCAGCCCCAGCCAGGTTACCTGGGACTTGAGCACTTTTATTTGCTCCTCCACAGAGAGCTTCACTAATCCAGCATGAAGACCAGAATGACAGAGAGGAGAGGGGGGCTGGTAAAGAAATTGCATTTAGATGCCAGAGCCTGCTCTCCTAGCTACAATACTTCCTTAGCTGTTTTCTGGGGTTATAAATGAATTTTGGCCTCATATTTTAATTGGCTTACAAACATAAATTTACTAGAAAATAAGGCATGTTTTAAGGGCCAGCTGAATTTTTGTTTTATTCATGATACCTATTTATATTATTTAAGGTGATTCAGTTCAACTGTGGTTTCGCAAATAGATGGAATCATTTCCAGAAAAGTAATAATAACAAATCACTGTCATATTCCAGAATTATAAAAGCATAAGCCTCTTTTGAAATTACTACAGTTGCATGTCAGAAAATCTAAACAAATGTGTAGTTAAGAATGATTGTTATACCTTAGGGACTTAGTTTATACAAGACAGATTAGCAAGATATGAGCCTCATTATGCACGAAAGTCATTTGTTTTTCCAGGAAGACAGCACAGCACAACTTCTGGGGTTGCAGTTCATAAAGAGAATGAGTGTGAAAACTGAGCACTGTTATGACATTAATCTTCATGAATATGGAAATAAATGAATTATTATCTTTCTCTTTATGAGGTGAAGAGAACTGTCGCAACAAATTTGAATCTTGGTGTACATTGGGATAGGGGAGCTGAAGGGCCATGAAGAATCTCAGCGCCTTCTATTTACCCACAGGAACTTGAAAGTTAGAGAATCATCTTCCTTTGTTGCTGACTTAACAGCAAAAGTGATACAGAGCTCCAGATTCCCAAAAGCAAGGACTCTTTCCCTGACTCACAGCAGGGGCTGAATTTTCCCCCTAATTCAAGTTTCTCTAAACATTTGAGAGTCTTTAATGTGTATATGGTCTTTTCAATACACCTAACATGCATAATAAACTGAATATAAGTAGCAAATCCATTTTTGAGCACCTATGGTAAACTAGCCACATTTTTGCTGTTTACTTACTCCTGTCTATACTTATGCTGTGTGAATTCTACTATCAGCGAGTTCTCAACGCTACTAATGTTGTCTACAATTATGAATTATTCTGTAAAGAAATTCAGTATCATGACCTATAAGGAAAACATCCAAGCTACTCAGCTTTGGCTGTGCCTCCGTATTTGTAACACCTCTACTGAGAAATTCCATGGAAAATTCATGGGTGGTCCATTAAGTGTAAGGAAATATGATCTCTGGGGGCATTATTAGGGCTCTTTGTGGAAGATTCCTTAGCCAGGAACTAAGAAGTATTTTGACAGATTAAAACAAACAGTCACGTCGAAATGCCTTATGCTGGGTAGTTATTTATTAATGGAACAGCTACTGATTAGAAACATATATTCTATTAATTGTTGCCATATATTAGCTGCTTAAAAGGATATACTAGTGGAAAAACATTTGGAATCCAGAATTTAAATTTAAGCATTGGTTTTTCGCCAGAAAATATAGTGAAGGAAAAATGATGCAATGACAAGAACCCAGCCTGGCTCCCAGCTCCGACTTTACCTTCAGCTGCGTATGAAGTCTTCTGCCATGTCTTCAGTCCTGGGCCTCAGTCCTCATTGGTTAAAATGAATGTAATTCATATTTTAAAGGTAACCATAAGAATTAAACCAGATAATGTACATGAAGCACCTAACAGAGTGCCAGAATCATAACTAGTATTCAATAAATGTTAGTCCTTTGCCTGTTCACACATCCCTACCCCACTTATCCTTAATCTCTGCCTTGAATGCTAATCTAAGTGACCTGCATTACAAGATAGCTAAAAGGTTAATTATAGGATGATGAATAGCAAATGTTTAGAGCATGTGACCCACTCCAAAAAATTTCAGGAAAAAAAACTGATTAAGAAAATGCATAGCAATACGATCTTGTTTCAAGACTTAAGAGGAAGAAGCATGTGTAACAAAATTTGAAAATAAACTGCAAGGTGAGAAGAGAAGACCAAAGAGATGGGAAAGAAAGACTTCAAGCCTAGACAACTGAGTGAATACAAGTGCCTTGAGCTGAACTGCACAAAATGAGGGCTCACATGAGTAGAAGAGATGAGGAAGGGAGGTAATATGTTTAGTTTTGGAAAGTATTTAGTTGAGTTTTAAGCATGTTGGGCTTGGGCTTTATGATTCTCTAATTATCCTCTCTGTACTCCAGATAAATAATGGCCCCTAAACAAATACTTCAAGCATATGCAGCCCTTTAAAAAACATAATTTGTAGAAGGCCCTTTTATAAAGCAAAAAAAAAAAAATTTAGGTAAAGCAACTCCTTAATATATTTGCTTTGTGAATTACAGTTTCAGTGTGTTCAGTTTTCCTCCAAGGAAGGCACATTTGCCCATATGCTCATTATGATCGTTTAAGGATAGATTTTCTAATTCATTGCTCAGGGAATGATGACTGCCAGTTCTGAAATGTGTTTGGGTTGTATGTCACAACTTTTACTTAATCTTGTTTATCATCTGAAAGTTGAATTGTAGTCTTTTTTCAGAAGGAAACAATTTAATTGTTAGAACCACCTTTGAAAATTGCATATGAACATCTTGGAAATAAGCATATTAAGCACCTTATCTTTTATTTTGGCCACAGATTTTCAAGAAGTTTTCCCCCAACTGAGAACATTTTGTCCCCAAACCAACCCTCTACCCCTGCTTACACACACACACACACACACACACACACACACACAATTTTAAGACTTCATCACCTCTGTAATAAATCAAACACATTAAAAGAACTCATTAGATTACTTCAACTTCATGGACTGAGTTGTAGTAAAATATTTAAAATAATGTTATGTTCTAGGAACATTTAACTTAAATATTGATGAGTTTAAACTGTTAGGAACAGCTTTTTCTTAGCGCATATTAATTTTACAAGCCACTAGGTCTCATCTTCATACACACATATAACATTTTGATCACATCCTTCCTACCTATTATTCTACCCTAAGTCCCCTCCATTTTCCTCTTTATTCCCTTCTCTTTGCCTAATAAAAGTCTCTCGGGACAATTTTTTGGATTTGGTTTTGATTTGTATTTGGGGACCAAGAAAGAAATTAAAATTTTCAAATATTTTTATAGACTTTTTAAAAGCTTGGTCAAACTTTAGGCCCTTGAGAAGTGTTTGTTCATTAACACTTTTTCTATAATGGTCAGTGGACTCTTTAGTCCTAACAACAGATCTTCCTCAAAGAAAGAGATACCAATATGTTAAGTATTGGTATCTTTTCCTCTCACAACATAAAACATTTAGGTCATGGGCTCTTTTATGTCCATGCAGTAGCTGGCATGGAATGTCAAGCTGTTCAGGAATTATTAATTAGCTAGCTTGTCCTGAAGATGAAGGCTTCATCTTTCTTCCTGCTGTGGGATTCTCTCAAACACACTCTCAAACACAGTGTGGAGTCAGTGCATCCTTGGCCAGAATAAGACATCTCTGTCCTGCTTTAAAAACCTTCAACAAACCCCTTAAGGCATACAAATGGCCCAACTGTAGTCTGAAATAGAGCCTAATCATTCATGAATTGTGCTCAAATTACTATAAACTGTGGACAATTTCAGTAAGAAAGATATGGTATGATTATTTAAAATACCTGTCTCACCAAACTTCTAAATATGCAAAGTCAAATATCCAAATGTGTCATAGTTGTTTGCCTTAAGCAATTACACAAACATGCTGGAAAGTATCAAGTTTCTCCAAGCTGGGAAGTGATGTCAGAATCCTCCCTTGCTAAATTTCTCCAGGACAGAAAGAACCATCAGCTTGTTTCCCTGCTGGTCTTCCCTCACTTAGTGCAGTTGCTCTGCTTTTCCAAGTAGCACTTGATAAAAAGGGCACAGGAAAAAAAAAGAGGGGAGAGGAACAAATGGAAGTATATTTCAGCTATGCAAGGATGAAACTTCTCCCTCTCCATGCAGACCCTGGAATTTACTTGAATTAAAACAAAGAAACAAATGTTTATTCAACCAATAATCTGACAACATTCTCTGGACACTCTCTTCTTCTAATTGAAATAGCCTTTACTTTTGATCATGGAAGAAATGTAGTTCTTATAATAGAAAGTTCCCAAGTGGCTAGGTTTTGCTGAATTTAATGTTTTCATTTAAGCTCTACTTCTCCAACAGAAACAGTGTTACAGAATTGATTCTAAAAAAGAAAAAAACAGAAGCATCTGATAATGGCAATTTATCAATGACGTTAATTATTTTTGTTACTGTTTTGTTCTTTCATATACAGTTTTAAAGGCTTGGGAATTTACATGTAAAAAAAGACTGCTTTCAAAATAAAACTAGTCATTTATTTTGACAAAAGACATAATCAAAGGGATTTTTTCCTACATATAAATAGAAACTCTATGTATTGATTTTCCCCTTTTCTACTTTTTCAACGTTTTTGGAGCTACCTTTCATGTATTTTAAATATACAGGTCTTGTGTTACATTTGGGGAATCATACATATACAGAAAATAGATTCTCCTAAATGGTCCTAGGTATTTTGGTTGCCAGAAATCTATTTCACACACATTAGTCTAGCATCAGACCAATTCTGATGCCTGTAAGAGGAATAAGTAGAAACCAGAGAATTCAGCAGTAACTGCTGAATGAGAAAGATTGATTTCAAACCAGAAATAATTTAACCAATTTTTAATTAAAAGCAGAAAAAAAGTGATGATCAAGAATACTTACATTTCCTGAGATGCCTTTCCATCTTCTCCGCACAGTGCCTCTGCCTCATCATATTATTTGCATACTGTAAAGCAAGGCTGGGAGGCTCTGAAACTGACATCTTCAATCATCTTACCAATTTCATTTCTGAGGACAAAAGTGAAAGATTTTTTAGAAAATAAAGATGAAATTGCAACATATTTGAAATGAGGCTTTGCAAAGTAGTAAGAACTTACTCTGATCTCTTTGTATTAACTCAGTCCATAGCCCCAGCTTCTACCTTAATTTCAAGAGTGTCAAGGTTCATGGGGGCAGTCAGTGAGTTTAAGGCAGATTATAAATTATAATCTGCTTGTATGAGATGAAATTAGAAAATGCTGAATTGGAAGTCTTTGGATTGGTCTCTAATTAGCTGGATGAATGTGGACATATGGCTTGGCCTTTCTGAGTCTGTTTCCTTACCAGTGACAAGGATAAATCAGACAGGATGGTGTCTAACCTCTTAGTTAACTGTTACCCAAAAAAAAAAAAAAAAAAAAAAAAAAAAAAAACCATTAAGCAGGTCTTTGCTCCAACTCAGTAAAAAACGAAGACTGGGCTGTATAGGAACGATATTCTGTAGAAATTCCTACCTCCCCTACTAACCTGTAAGAGACTTTTTGTTTGTTCAATAGCCCACTAATAGTAGTGAGCCTGTGACACTGATGCTACAGTGGGCTATTTGTATCACTGAAAGCTCGAAAAGGTTCGTCATCACTAGATAGGCCCTTTATGGACAGATCTGTATTCAGTTCCTCTCTCTCCCTTCACCATTTAATATAATAGCTAGCAAAATAAGAGTGCCCAATAGTTTTTTGTTTTTTGGTTTTTATGAGTGGATATATAAAATTTACCATAAGAGGGTTAGTTTTGCTGGGAAAATAATCACAAAAGTCTGTTCCACCCTCAGGGGATGAAGTAGATCAGAATAACTGATATAACCA
The DNA here is from genome assembly GCA_004027455.1 of Hydrochoerus hydrochaeris. Taxonomy (NCBI): domain Eukaryota; kingdom Metazoa; phylum Chordata; class Mammalia; order Rodentia; family Hydrochaeridae; genus Hydrochoerus; species Hydrochoerus hydrochaeris. The sequence goes on along the minus strand of PVLA01006161.1, from coordinate 27,809 downwards.
CGTAAAATGAGAACAGTGACCCTTAGGAACCTCATGTAAATCACTCAAAAGCAACAAATTTTTTAAAAGATATTATGATATTATAGTATTCTCCCTAACTCAAAAACAATAGCCTAGTTAGATGTGAAAGACCATCAAATTAACAGATATTGTTGTTATAGCTAAAATGACTGGTAATCACCTAAAAAGAATGTACTTGCTAATAACCATTAACTCAGTTGGAACCTCCAAAGACTTACTTTCTTTAATACAGTATCCTTGCAAATTAGAGATTTTAATCTCTAACAAAACTGTCAGAGAATTGCAAATGTCAGAATTCCCTTTATGTGGGGCTTAAAAATCATTTCTTTTCAAAACAAGAAATCTCACTTTTAAAGGAAAAGGACATTTAACAAGAAGGGAGAAAATATTTTCCAGACACAATTTTTCCATTTCCACAGTGAAATAAGTGAAACTAAAGCTGCCCTTGATTTAGAAATAATCAGAATCCTGAACTGAAGCCATGGCCGTGGCAATGCACAATCGGTTTATTCCCCAAGGGATGCTTTGGTGAGGAGATTGGGAGGCCTCTCATTTATCAGTCAGAGTGAAAGACAAAAACCTAAAATGTCAGTTAAAGAAACATATTCATGTTTCTCAAATGCCTTCTAAAAGTTTCCTGTCAAAAAAAAAAGAGAGAGACTACCTACATACTGACTGCACTCATTTCATCTCCTTTCATCTCATTTAATCACATATCATTAATCATCTCAGTCTGTCAAAACAAAAAGCTGGAAAATATTTATATTTTAAACTTTCTCAAATATCAAATTGATCTCCAACACAAGATGCACTCTGGTTAAAAAGGACTATTGGATATGCAAGGTAACAAGTTCTATTCCAAGCTGCTGGGTTTCCTCTCCCACCAGGCTCAGAGGATTGCACACGAAAGTCCGAAAAAATAACCACACTCTTGCAGACCATTAACTTCACCATCAGCAATAAACAGCCTTCCTCCTGTGACAGGAAGAGCAATGCACCACCAACTGTGACCATGACTTTCTCCCAGGAGGATGCCAAACACTCCCTCCTGCAAAAAAGTAGGGTTGGTTCTAAGATAATATCCTCTTCAGAGACAGAAAGCTCATATTCATCTTTCCTGCCAGTCAGTACTGCCTTTCTCAGTAACGTGTTGTACTCGAATGATTCTTTGAGATAGTTTTTTCATAAGTAAACAAACAGCAGAACATTGCTTTACTAATGAGGACAAAGTTAGGTGGCCAACCCAGAGGGAGGGTCCTGGAAACCAGCACAGAACAGCTGAGCTGGGAGGAGAACTAGCAGCTCCAGAGCTCTGACCATGGAAGACTCAGGGTGCAGCACACAAAGGCAATTTTCCCACCCTTTCAGTAGGGGCCCCTGGCCTGAGCTGGGAGGAGAACCAGCAGCCCCAGAGCTCCGACCATGGAGGGACTCAAGGTGCAGCACGAAAAGGCAGTTCGCCCGCCCTCTTGGTAAGCGCCCCTGGCATGAGCCAGGAGAAGAATCACTCAGCGGCTCCCATGAGCCTACCAGCGCACAGGCTGAGAATCAACCCCACCCCCACCCCATTAGCAAATGAGAGCCAGAGATCTAGACATCTCTTGAGAGGTTGGCCATATGCAATGTAGTAAATAAGGGAGATTTCCTTCTACCATCTCTTTGAAGGCAAATATCGTTATCACTGTTTTGCTTTGTTTTGATTAATGGTATTGCTCTGTTCAGTGTTCTGTTTTGATAAGTTCTAGAACGTCCTGCATTTCCTTTGATTTGGCTATACCTGACTGAAAGAACAACTGTTGTGAAGATAACGGGATATACTATGGTACCTATTACTGTTATGCCAGTAACCTGTTGAGGGTTTCTGTACCAGTTTCACTGCACTATCTCAGTTGGCTTTGTTCCATCTTGTTCTGTTGTATTTTGCTACCTTCAAAATAATAAGAAATTAAAATTAAATAACAATGAAACAGATCAGCAAGTACTGAGCAAGCTGAAACATGATATAATTAAACAGATAATGGACTTGAAAGCAAAAGGAGGCTAAGAAAGCGCTCTAAAGAATATAACTGCATTTATGTTTAAGCATGTAGGATTGATAACCATGTTGCTAAGTTTTTGTTGGATCATTGGACAGAACTGTTTGCAGCCTCACTGTTTGAATGTCCACCTTGTATGCTTTAATTTTTAACTAGAACAACTATATCTAGAAGACAATATGTAATTTATCAACTAGTGATTTCTTACTGTTTATTTTTTTTCTTTAAAATTCTGCATTGTTTTTCCCCTTTTTTCTGTTTTGCTTTTGTTTCCTCTTTAAATAAAATTTTAAGAAAGAAAGTGCTCAGAGTTAAACCACTCTAGAAGAATTAAAATGTCTAGAGAATGACCATGAAAATTCAAAAAAGCTGCTCCTGGTTACTTTACATAGTCAAAAAACAAAATGCAACTGGTCACTAACAAGCATTTCTCCAAAGAGCCTAGGGTTTGACTAAATGCTATCTTTTTCAAGAAATTTTATCTAGTATAGACAAAACTTTAGCTTTGTTTACATGAAGTATCCAAACATTTTGACAAATGTACTGGCCTGTGCCAAGCCAAAGTCCAGGAACTTCCTCAGGGAAGAAGGTGAGTACAATCAGCAGCTTAACAAAACACAGCTGCAACATGGACCCATCTCAATCCTAATCTTTTTAGCCTCACAACAGAGAAGAAATCAGTGCAATTGAAAACATCCCAAGGGCCCTGATAGTAAAGGCACCCTACTAAAGGGAAGCTTCAAATAGTTCTGGAAAAGCCTGCTGTATTGGAGGAAAACTGACTGCCACATCCTCCTTCAATACTCAGCAACTTTGCTATTTTCCAAAACACCAACCTGTGACTACAAAGTCACGATCTACTTAGTAAACATCGCTAGCAGACCCTTTTCTGGATGAGATGAACATATCAACCTGGTCTATCTTTGGGAAAGAACTGTTAATTTTTATGGTATTTGTGTTATGGAAAAGCAGCCTGGGTGAATTATGTACTTGGATTTAATTATTTTGGTCAGCCACCCAATGACTTCAAGGATAAAGCTAGAAAAGGAACAACTTCTCTGACTAGGATAAGACCTCAATTCAGCTAGAGTCAGATTTTACCTCCATTACTGTTTTTATGAGTCTAAGGAATGCAGAATCAATTATTAAAAGAGCTTAAACTTGGAATAAAAAATGGTAGTGAGTGTGGCTTTTATATACTGAAGTCTGTTAAAACTCAGAACCCTTCAACATCATCTCACATCATTCTTACAGGTAAGAAAAATGAGATGCAAAGAGCATTGATGACTTGACCAAGGTCACTCCTCTTCTTTGAAATACTCTTTTTTACTACACAATCATAATTTCAGACTGAAATCGGTTGAGTAAAATGTCATTCCCTATGCTGTTTAGTTGTTGGTGTAAACAGACCACAGATATTGACAGAGCAGTTGCTTCTTTTTCTACTAAAAGAACACCAGGCACTTTGTAAATTGAGTCAAAATTTAAACTATGCTGGACGTGGTGGAACATGCCTATAGTCCCAGAACTCAGCACTTAGGAGGCTGAGACAGGAGGATGGCTATGATTTCAAGGCCAACCTGAGTTACAAAATGAGTTCAAAGCCAGTCTAAACTGCATAGTGAAGCCCAATCTCAAAAAACAAGACAACAACAACAACAACAAAAAGAATTTGAATTATACTTTCCCAAGGTAACAGTATTAGGATGGGCAAGTTGGTGCCAAGACAACCAATAAAAATGTATTTATATTATAATAAACTGCAATGTAATGTTATTACAGAAAATACAGTAAAAAGAAACACTTTTGCAATTCTTGTAATTAATAATTCGGAGAAAACAGGAAAGTAAATTTTCAGCTTTTAGTCATCTTAAAGGTTGGTTCTTAAACAAAAGCAATTTTAGTAAACATTCATTCAGCAAGAATATGGTACAGTTATGGTAGTTTCCACCAGATTGAGAGCCTTCCACCAAGAAGCCACAGAAGGCTTGGGTGGGGGGACAAAAACAGAGAATGAGATGGCTAAAGATGGGCATTAAACCCTGAAACACCCTAATCCAATAAGGAATGGCAACCCAGGAAGAAAAATCATGCAATTTATTCTAATAGAAATTCAAGCACTGTCAGGGACTAATTATTTATCTTGTTGTGTAAGAATGTAGAGCTTCTATTTTTCCTTAATATAGGTGTTTCAGTAGCACAGCTCATGCTTCTAGGTCATGACAAAGGTTCAATTTAGCTATGAAAAAAAAAGAGAGAGAGAGCCAAAGGAAAAGGCAACTAACTGAGCAACAACTGACAAGAGCCAGGAAGATCTAGTTCAAATGTCATGTGTTGCATCATTTATTTTTCTATCTTCCAAGTGACAGTATGTAGAATATTTTAGCTATCCCACAAATGTTCCAATGTAACCAAAAAGATAACAACAAGTTTGGATATAAGAGAACATGGAGAAATTGGGATCCTCATATCTTGCTGGCGAGCGTGTAAAACGGCACAGCTGCTTTGGAAGCTGCAGCTAAAACTTCACAGCCAGATGACTCAGCAGTTTCATTCGCACGTGTGCACCCAAGAGAAAGAATGATACACCCACACACAAGCACATGCCTAGGTCTACGTGATTATGTCTATAAACTTTAATGGCAGTCACACCATTGGGGTGTTCTGATCCGACACTGGGTGGAGACAGAGAGTAGGTTAGTAGTTGCCTGGGAATAGGAAATTGGGGAAAAGAAATGAATATGAAGTTTCTTTTTAAGGTAATGAAAATATTCTAAAGTTGATCAAAGTGACAATTGCATAATCTGTGAAAATCATAAAACATTATTCCATAAAACAACGAAATGCACATTTAAGAGGATGAATTACATAGTAAGTGATTTATATTTTAGTAAACTTTTTTTAAAGTTATAAGATTACCATAGCTATGAAATTTTCTTTATCCATTCATTCAACAAATACTTTTAAAATCTACACTCTCTGCCAGGTACTGTTGGAGACCTAATATGAGCTAACTCAAAGTAATTGCCCCATCTTCTAGTCATATATATATTTAGGGGTAGTAGAGTATAAACAATAAGTAAAAAATCAAGGATGATCACAATGAATTGAACTGTGCCTCTCTAGTTCAAATGAAATGACTATTGAGGACTATAATAAATAGATAAAACAGGTACAAAGGGAACAGAACAGGAAATAACCCCAGATCGGGCAACAAATAAAAATTTTGAACATGGAAAACAAATAGACAAATAGTAACTGATTTAGCAGCACAAAGAAATCTGAAACCCGACTGCTAACAGAGTGAAAGATAGGATACGGCAGTATCAAAGCACCAGAAAAACTTAGGAGAGAGATCCAAGGCGTCTCTGCAGGCTGAACCTCAGGGAATGATGAAAATAAGCAGCAAGTTGAAAGTTCAAGGAGCACTCCACTTCCCAGGGGTATAAAAAGGGAGGATCTGGACTCAAGGACAAATTGCCAGGCAGGACAGAAGGGCAGTAAGGAAAATGAGCAGTGAAGACAGGTGGGTAAACTGAACCATGAAATTCCCACCTTCATTCCCATGAGCCCCCAGAGCCTAAGCAGCAAAGACAGGGTGATTCCTTTACAGAAACAGTTCCACCAATAGAAAAGACCCACAGGTACTATTGTTAGACAAATCCCCATGAAAACAGTCAAAAATTCCAAATACATACCAGTTAGCAAAACTCTGCCCCTCAAAAAACCCATCAAATAGATCTTTCCTATCTCACCTTAAGCTAATAATACAGAAGTCTTACACATAAGTAGCCCAGAAGCATAAAACACTAGGAAAATCTTCTATCATTAAAGAGAAAACTCAAGTAAATGGAGAAAAGTTGGAAGAAGTTGAAACAGTTCGGAGAGCAGAAAAACTTCCTTTAAAAAATTGTAAAAACAGTTTCAGAAAAATGACAAGATATTGTATTTATTAATAGAACAAATCACTATGAAAAAAGCTTTTGGAAAAAAGGAAATGTGCTTTGGGTATTATGTATATACATGTAATTTATATGATATATATCATACATATGATAGCTAAACTCTAAATTTTAAAACAGATTTGAAGACAACAAAAGGAACTCTGTCAGAAAATAAAATTAAAAATGAAGAGATGGAAAATAGGTGATAAAAAAATCTAGACATTAGTGCATTCTATTCAAGACTAAGAGCAATTTTAAATAGAGCAAGAAGGAAAATGGCAGGGGAAAATTATCTGAGAAATGAGTCCTCTAAAAACTTTTCCATAAGTAAAATTACTAGATGGAAAAGACTCATCAAATGCCCAGTGCAATGAAAAAAAAGAAAAAAGAAAAAAGACCTTCACCAAGTGCATTGTGATGAAGTTTTAGAACATGAGGAAAAAAGAGTTGCTTATTAAAGGTCAGGAAGCTGATGGTAGTTTCAACAGTGATACTAGAACTCAGTAACTTCAAAGTTCTAAGGAAATATACTTCCAATTTGGAAAGTTATTCTAAACAAAAATATCAAGAATGAGAGTATGTACAGCCATTTTTAGATATGTAAGCGTTCAGAATATATCACTAGTGCTTTTCATATACTGACCTTAAGAAGGTATTAGAAGATGCACTTAACAAAATGGAAGATGGAGATGGAATTGGAAAATAAGAATTCCAACTTAGGAAAATGGTAAGGGAATTTTACAGAATGAAAAGAAAGCCAGTCCCAGAATGATAGCTGACCAACAACACAAACTGGGGCAGAGAAAGGGAAGATTAAAGGTTGGAAAGCTTTAAGCTTGAGGGGAAAAAATAGAGTTAACACATTAGCTGATGTGCACATCAGCTAAATCCTTCTGCAACTTTGAGGCTGAATTTAGAAACAAAGAATATGAATAAAGGATATAGTTGTATAAGAAAATAAATCTAATCTTTATATGTCAAAGATCAGATATGAACAATACTTATGCAGTAGTTATGGACACATTGAATAGCAATTTAAACAAAAAGTTTTAGACAACTACATTGGTAGGATAGAGAGAAATAAGATAAGTAGATAGAGTTTTAAGAAGCTAAATCATGGGGTAGGGATTTAGGTCAGTGGTATAAGCACCTGCCTGGCAAGCATAAGGTCATAAGTTTGATCCTTGGTATGAAAAAAAGAAAAAGCAAACCATTATCTTCTTTAATAGGAAACTAACAGAGTATGTCTAAAACTACAAAGAAAAAAGCAGAAAGAAGTCAAGAAGAAAAAAATGAATATACATATTCAGAAGTTTTGAAGAAAAAAATTTAAATATTTAAATATTTGCCTCCCAGGAAAGTTGTGAAAAAGAGTGGAAGAAGAGATTATCATGGTTTGTTTTATTTTTGATCTTGTGCCACTACTTAACTTTTTAAAGTGCATGTTTACCAAAAAAAAAAAAAAAGATTAGGTTTTAAAATCAAGTAAATAAAACATAAAAATTCAAAATAGAATAAGTGTCAAAAAGGTGAGAAATTGGGAATAATAATTTTTTAAAATAGAATGATCCAATAAGAACCATCCAAAGGTATGAAAGGTGGAAAAAAGCCAATCATGACAAGACCCTGTTAGAGTTGCAGGCCACTCCACCAGCAGTTGCAGCTGTGTTGGGGCTGGGGTGAATTCAGAGTACTTGAGAAAAAGAAGGCGGCTGATGTGGTGGAAGCATAAATACCAAAGGGCAAATAGTAAGGAATGAAGGCATGAAGGTAGACAGAAGCCACAACATACCGGATCTACATGGAAGAGGAAGAGGTTCCTGTTTTATTAAAAATGTACTGCAAAGTTGCTAAAAAATACTTAAGCAAGCAAAGTAACTTACATTAACATCAAGATGATTACTCTGGTTACTCGATGTAAAATGGTAATAGAGTAAGGCAGTAGAAGTCAGGAAATTTTATGATATTAACATAGTTCAAAAAGATGAAGATGCTACTTGGACAGTAAAGATAGGAAATTAAAAAGGGGTTAGATTCAAGAGATAGATGGGACATAAAACCAGTAGAACTGGGTAATTAATTAACCATGGGACACAAGGAGAGAGGAAAATGACTATGAGATATTTTGGAAGAGCACCAAGCAGGATGATGTACTCAAATTAAGATAGAAAGGGTAGAGGAGAAAAGATAATGGAAACGAAAGAAAGCAATTGGTAATCCAACAACCCATCTGGGAGATGTTACATCTGATACATCTTTCAGATATCAAAGTAGCCAAGATGAATGCCAAGTAGATATTGTACATACAAACTTGAACCAGAGATAAAGATTTGGGAATAATCAGTATATATATATATAGTGTTTAATGCTATGGAACAGATGAGAAAGGGACCCAGATCTTAACCTTGAAGCTTTTAGAGATGATACATAGGCACTTTGCTGGAGACTGGAATACAGTGGCCTCCTCTATTATTTGGTGATTATTTGCTAAATGGAAATTGGCTAAGAAATATTAGAACTTAAACAAAATTAAATCATAGCTGTTCAAAACTACTCATGGAATTCAAAACCAAAAGAGCCCAGAAGGAGTAATCAATAAGGAAATGACAATTTGCTTAATGTGAAAGACATTCAATCACCCAATTTGTATAGAGAGTCCTTGTAAAACACAATAAAAATTTAACATTCTTTTTTTTATTTAATAGAAAACAAACCGAAAAGAAAAACAAAAAGCAAAACAGACAAACAACAAACCCAAAACAATAACAGTATAGGTTTACAAAACAAGATGAAAGGAATTTGACAATGGATGTAATATTGCATATTGCCACCTTCAAAAGGGTTGCTTAGATTACCAGATATAGATATGTAAAATTGATCTAATCATATAAAAATTTAAGATTCTTTTTTAAAGAGAATAAAACTAAGGAAAATGAAATCAATCAAGATAAACTAGTATAAGTGATACAGGACTTTAAAACCTTATGAAATCAACAATAGTTACCATAATGCCTCTTGTCTTCAAAACAGCTAGTTTCAGATATAGTAAAAATTGAACAGAACAGAATAGAGCAGAAATAATAAAAACAAAACAATGAATTCAATAAAGGACTTCAAAATAAGGTAATAGTAAATCCAAAACGGCTACCATAATATGTCTTGCTATCTTTTAAATAGCTGCCATCAGATTTAACATAATCCAACAAAACAAGAGAATAAAACCTAACCCAAGAACACAATGAAAATGATATGGCTTCCAGGTGGGGATCACCTCCTTGTGAGGCCTGGTTCTCTCCCCTCCTTAATATTCTTAATTGATATTTTATTTCACAGAAACAAAAACTGTTCTGTTATCTAGAAGTTATTTACTCTCTCTCTCTCTCTCTCTCTCTCTCTCTCTCTCTCTGGTACTGGGAATTGAACTCAAGACCTTTGGCTTGCCAGGCAGGCACTATGCCACTGGTCTATGTCCTCAGTCCAATAATTTATTTAATCCTTGTTTTCCTCATCTGTAAAATGGGAATAATAATAATGTCTACCTTAATTTATGAGAAACAGACAGTACACTTAACCCAATTCTGGACTACAATCAGTACTCAATGATTACCTATCACAATAATCATTATTGTCACTATAATTTTTCAAAGCCAGTATCAATGAATATTTGACAAGAATATTTTTTTCTTTATTATACATATTTAAACAGTATGGAAATCATTATTGGTCATTCCATCAATTTCTCAAAGAGATGTACTAAAGTACTCCAATATGAGTCTTCTCATATTTCTAACGTTTTTGCAAATATTGCCTTGAAATCTTTTTTGTTTGATTTTGCTAGTGAAAAATTCACCCTATAAGAGTTTTATATGAACCCTTAATGTTTCTGCTTCTCATGCCATGCTAGGAAAAGACTTCTCCATTCAATATAATAAAATTATTTTCCTAAACTTTCTGTTAATATCTTTGCATGTATATATGACTATAACACAATAGATGAACTAAAGATGTGAGCAGACACCAAAGGCAATAAACTGGAGCAATCAAAATTTACTTCATCTGTTTTCTAACACTCTGGGGCCCCTGACCTATGTTGTTTAATATCCAATGTCTTAGAGCCAGGGATATAGCTCACCAGCTTAAGAACCTGCCTGACAAGTGCAAGGTCATGAGTTTGATTCCCAGTACCAAAAAAGAAAAAAATTTCAATGTATTAAAAACCATTCTACATACATTTTACATAGCAAAAAAAATTTTTAAACAAATAAGCCTATACTAAATATATGTTTTATAGAATAAGCCAACATACTAATAATTGTACACATATATATCTATGTTCACAGACACTGAACTGCAATAATATACATCAAACTAAAAAAGTGACTACCCTCAGCAGTGAAGGAGTAAAAATACCTTATACACACTTTCAGTATTTTAATTTTCTACAGTGTTCACATGTTCTTTTTATAAATTACTGTAAACATAATTAAAGTGTCAACTGAAAAAATCATGAGTCACTTTCCCCAACAGCCCCTACTTCAATTCAAAAAAATGTGTTTCGAGGTGTTTGTCTGCAGCTGACAGCTCACACAGTTCGGGTGGCATTGTTTCCTCCACATTATAATTTCTTCTTAAGACTTTCTAGCTGTATCTGTTGCTCATGTTTTGAAAATCTAATCATTTAATTCAAATAATATGAGACAGTGTCAATTTAAATCAACAAATGTATAGTCTTAAATTCCATTTTTTAAAAAATGACTCTATTGACTGTAATTTGGAATATAGCTGTGGCTATTATCATCCCTACTGGAAATTTCTTGCTGGTAGAAAGGCTGTTTTGTCTCCAGAGAAAATTGTGAGGCTGTCAAACAATTCCAGTACATAGTACAGCCCATCCAGACTGTATCTGAAAATCTGATTTCTTGTTTTGAATACTATATTTAAGTTAGATGACAGATTTTACTTGTAAAGTGATGGGGAAAATTCTTCTTCAATCAAATGTTAATCTGATTCCCAGATTTTAGAGTCTAAAATGTAAATCCCACTACATGTCTTGAATGCAAGTTGAATATGAGTTCATCAAGCCATTTGGCCTTAATGCAAAGAAATATTTCTTAATGAAGCTCCAAGTAGGGTGTCAATCCCACAAGTATGCTGAAGCTATGGTAGGTCACCATGTAAAATAAAATAGTATATATCAAAATTGTGCTTGCTATAGTGGAGAAGTGACTCTGGAAATTCTCTCAAACGTTAAGCTTCATTTAAATCTAACACCCTACACTCTCAAAAGTACATATACACATGCATGCATACATACATTTATCCCTGATTAGGATTCTCCAAAGAAACAGAATAAATAGAATATACAGAGAATACACAAAACAATATTTATTACAGAAATTAATGTACACAGTTATGGAAGCCAAGAAGTTCCACAACCATCTGCAAGGTGGGGAAATAGGAAATCAGTTATGTAATTCAGCCTCAAAACTGGAGAATAGAGAGTTGGGGGACATGAGGAGGAGTTGAAGGCATGCATTCTGATCTGAGTCCAAGAACCAGAAAAGCTGCTGTCCAGGGACAGAAAAAGACAGATGTCTCTGCTGAAACAGAGAGGTAATTCATCATTGCTCTGACTTTCTGTTCTATGGGTATCCTCACCAGATTGAATGATGTTCACCCACATAGAGGGGGCCCATCTGCTTTATTCACTCACTGATTCAAATGCTAATTCTTCCCAAAATACCCAAAAGCAGTGTTTTGCAAAATATGTGAATATTCTTTAGCCCAAACAAGTTAACACATAAACTTTATTATCATAATCTCTAACTTTAAACCTTCAAATGATCATAGAGATTGAGTAGATGCCAAACATTGAAAATTGTCATAGCTATGGCCATCAGAACTGCAGGAGAAAATATAAGTTAATACTCTCAGATCCACAGGCATAACTTATATGCAAGCATATAGAACAGTGCCAAGAACCAGGTAGAAGTCAGAACTAATATTAAAATTTTACAATCAGTTGGTCGTGGTAACTTGTTAATCAGAACAAACACCAGCTATAAACCTTTGATAAACTATATCATAACTCAATGGCTAAATCGTTATTGGTAATAAAATCTCAATAAACGTTGGAATTTGTTCTTTAAAATAAAAGAAATGGAGCTGGATGTGGTGATGTATCCCCACAATTCCAACTATTCTGGAGGCTGAGACTGGATGGTAACTTAGTGAGATCCCCATCTCAAAAGGTGTGAGTGTTGACAGAGTTGTTCAAACTAGATGTGCTCACAAAGAATTTGTCAAAGTTAAGTTAATATTCAAGGGGTATTCTTACAGGATATGTACTTTAAACTGAATAATATAATTGCATTTAAATTTTCTTCACTATTGTCTTTGGTACTGGAAGACTACAGAAAGCTGTCTTCCAAGAATTGACAATAAGAGAAATAAGATCTCACTCAGTTAAACTATAAAATCTATTTTTACTGGGTGAAGTTATCTGCTGTAATAATCAGAGAACTTTCTCAAATTAAGTAACCAGAGGTAACTCAAAACAAAATTTATTATTATGCTAAGGCTATGAGATGGCTAAAGTACAGAAAAAGAGAGAAAACTTCAACAAAAAATATTCAGGTCCTGGAGCCAAATGTGCATGAGCTGATTCCCAGCACATAGGGGAAGCTTTGGAACCTGGCTCCCAGCTGGTAAGGCCACACCCAGCATCTCAATTCACAAGAGAACACAAGGGAGGTCCCTGTGGGCCTAACTGGGCCATACCCAGCAACTTTCAAGCAGCTAGCAAGGGCCTGAATCCAGTCCCTGAAGCCAAATGTGCATGAGTTGATTCCCAGCACTCAGGGGAAGCTTTGAAATGCCACTCCCAAGCCAGTAAGACTATGCCCAGCACCCCAAATCACAGGAGGATGCATGGGAGGTACCCACAGGGCTAAATGGGCCATGCCCAATGACCTCCAAACAGCTAGCAGGAGCCTGCATTCAGTCCCAGGAGCCAAAAGTGGGCCAGGTGATTCCAACAACAGGAGGGAAGCCTGGAAAAACAGGAAAATGACAAAACAAAAGAGCAAAATGCAATCTCAAACTTTCAGTCCAACCCTAGCAAGCCTAGAAGACATGGACATAGAAGAAAATGTAAGCCATACACCCAAAATTCCTGAAATGATAACAACTGAAGTAAAGGAACACCTCCAAGGAGCTATAAAAGAACTCAAATCAGAAATAATCTCCCAGGTAAAACAAGAAATGATAAATGTAATGAAAGAAATGCTGAACACATTTAAAGAAGACATAGTTAAAAATTAGAAGAACAATGCAAAAAGATGGAAACCCTGAATGAACAATATAAGAAACAAACAATGCATGAAGCAGATTCAAACAGATATACAGGAAATCAAAAATTCCATCAAAAGTTGGCAAAACTGCCTCAACAAAAGTGAAGATAGACTTTCATACATTGAAGAAAATATTGCAGCTAGTGAACTGGAAAGGAAAGATATTTTAAAAATAGCAAGGAATCAGGAAATTATAATTAACAGCTGCAAGATGATGCAAAGAAAAACAGTATAATATTGATAGGTATAAATGAAAAATAAGGTGACAACACAAACGATATCCAGAGGTTATTTACAGAAGTAATAGCTAAAAATTTCCCAAACATGAGAATGGAAGCTGACATACAGACCAGTGAAGCATATAGATCTCCAAATAACCATAATCAATACAAAAGTACACCCAGACATATAATAATCACCATCCCAGAAATCCAACATAAGAACAAAATATTTAAAGCTGCTAGAGAAAAGAGACAGATCACCTATAAAGGAAAGCCTATCAGAATCACAGCAGACTTTTCAACCCAAAGAAGTCAAGAAAAGTGAAGTATTTTCAGATATTAGAGGAAAACAACTTTCAACCCAGACTGATGTACCCTGCAAAACTATCCTTCAAAATGGATGGAGAAATAAAATACTTCCATGACACAGAACAGCTGGAGAACTTCATGACCACCAAACCAACCCTGCAAAAAATACTGAAAGACACTCTAAATAGACATAGGAAAAAACCACTAAGCAAGGCAAATAATTAAACAGACTGAAAAGGTAAGAAATCAACAGCAGAAAGATAACATGTCAAAAGTAAACCAACATGCATCAGTGATAACCATTAATGTAAATGGCCTCAATTCAACAATTAAAAGAAACAGACTGGAGAATAAATAGATCAAGAAACAATGTCCAACCCATATGCTGTGTACAAGAAACCCATCTAACCCAAAAAAAAACTCATAGACTGAAAGTCCAAGGATGGAAAACAATACTCCATGCAACAGGATCCAAAAAAAAAGCAGGGGTAGCTATTCCCTTTGCAGACAATGTGAACCTCAAATCAAGAATGATCCAACAAGATAAAGAAGACCACTACATACTAGATAAGAGAAAACTTTAAGAGGAAATGATAAAAATCTTGAATATCTATGGAACAAATTTGGGAGCATCCAGCTATACAAAACAAATATTAACAGAAATAAAAAATCAAATAAGCAATAAAACAATTATAACAGGAGACCTCAACACACCATTGATACAAACAGACATATCAAATAGACAGAAAAACAGTAAAGAAATAATAGAACTGAATCACACCTGTGAACATATGGACTTAGTAGATGTATGCAGAGTGTGCTACCCAACAACATCAGAATATACATTCTTCTCCACAGCACATGGTACATTCTCTAAATAGACCATATACTAGCCCACAGAACATGCTTATGTAAATGCAAAAGAATTTAAATTATCCTATGCATGTTATCAGATCATAGTGCCATAAAACTAGAAATTAATGACAAAAGAAATTCCAAAAACTCCACAAAGACATGGAAATTGAATAATACACTCCTGAGCAATCAGTGGGTCACATAGGAAATTAAAGAAGAGATTAAACAATATCTACAAGCAAATGAAAATGCAAATACATCCTACAGACCTTTGGGACACAATGAAAGCAGTCCTCAGAGGAAAATTTATTGTGGTGAACTCCCACATCAGGAAAACAGAATGAACACAAATAAACAACCTGATGCTACACCTCAAGCATCTAGAAAAAGAAGAAAAAGTCAAGCTCAAAGTGAAAAGAAGAGAGGAAATTATAAAGATCAGAGCAGAAATCAATGCAATAGAGACTAAGAAAACAAAGAATCAATGGATCAGAGAGTTGGTTCTTTGAAAGAATAAATAAAATTAACAGGCCTCTAGCCAATCTTATTTTAAAAAG
This sequence comes from Hydrochoerus hydrochaeris, assembly GCA_004027455.1. Lineage (NCBI taxonomy): Eukaryota > Metazoa > Chordata > Mammalia > Rodentia > Hydrochaeridae > Hydrochoerus > Hydrochoerus hydrochaeris. Next base: position 12,514 of record PVLA01006161.1, on the reverse strand, counting down.
GGAAGAAAAAACTCAAATTCATGCAACAAGGAATGAAAAGGGTGAAATCACTACAGACCCTGTGGAAATAGAGAAAATCATCAATACCTATTTTGAAAACCTCTACTCTCATATCCTTAATAACACACAGATTAAATGGACAGATTCCTAGAAACATATGAATTACCAAAGCTGGGTCAAGAAGATGTAAAATGGCCAAATAACCCAATTTCAATTAATGAAATTAAAAATGTAATTAAATCCTTAACAAAGAAAGGCCCAGGTCCAGATGGATTCACTGCAGAACTGTACAAGAAATTCCAAGAAGATTTAATACCAACAATCCTCAAACTCTTCAGTGAAATTGAAAGGAAAACAATTTTCCCTAACTCATTCCTGGAAGCTAACATTACTCTAATATCAAAACCTGAGAAAGACCCAACCAAAAAAGAGAACTACAGGTCAATCTCCCTAAAGAACATAGAAGCAAAATTTCTCAATAAAATTTTGTCAAACAGAATGCAGAAAATCATCAAGAAGATTATACACCATAACCAAGAAGCATTCATCCCAGGAATGCAGGGATGTTTCAACATACATAAATCAATAAATGTAATCCACCATATCAATAGAGCCAAAAATAAGAACCACATGATCATTTCTATAGATGCAGAAAAAGCTTTTGATAAGACCCAACACTTATTCATGATAAGAACCTTACAGAGAATTGGAATAGATGGTCTTTACCTCAACATGATAAAAGCCATCTATGACAAACCAACAGCCAGCATCATATTAAATGTCCAAAACTGAAAGCCTTTAGCATAAAATCAGGAACAAGACAAGGATATCCATTACCACCACTCCTATTCAATATAGTGCTGGAAAAATTAGCAAGAGCAATTAGACAAGAGAGAAATAAAAGGAGTAAAGATAGGAAAAGAACAAGTTAAATTATCATTATTTGCAGATGACATGATACACTCTACATAGAAGACCCCCAAACCTCCATTGAAAGACTTCTAGATATAATAAATAAATTCAGCAATGTACCTGGATACAAAGTCAATACTCAAAAATCAATAGCATTCTTATTCACTAACCACAAAATCACTGAGAGAGAAATAACAGAAGCCACATCCTTCATAATAAGCATCCAATGAAATGAAATACTTAGGAATTAATCTAAAAAAAGAAGCAAAAGATTCATTCAGGGAAAATTATAATGCCCTGAAAAAGAAATTGAAGAGGACCTCAGAAAATGGAAAGACATCCCTTGTTCATGGATAGGAAAAACAAACACTGTGAAAATGGCCATTCTCCCAAAATTGTCATACCGATGTAATGCAATCTCAATCAAAATATCATCAGCATACCTCACTTATCTAGAGAAAACAATCCTAAAATTCATATGGAACTGGAAGAGACCTAGAATAGCAAAGACAATTCTAAGCAACAAAGGCAAGGTGGAGGAATCACAATCTCTGGCTTGAAGTTATACTACAAAGCTACTATAATAAAATCAGCATGGCACTGGAATAAAAACAGACCTGAGGATCAATGGAACAGATTAGAAGATACAACCGCAACTACAAACACACTTGGCCAACTTATCTTTGATAAAGGGGCCAAACATGTCCACTGGAAAAAAGATAGTCTCTGTAATAAATGGTGCTGGAAAAAATTGGTCCTCCATATGCTGAAAACTAAAACTAGACCCATGCCTATCACCATGTACTAAGCTAAAGTCTAAATAGATCAAAGATCTAAATATTAAAACAGAAACACTAAATCTGTTGGAAAAGAAAGTAGGTAGAAATCTTGAAAACATAGGAGTAGGTAGGGAATTCATGAACAAGGATCAAACCACACATAAAATACTTCCTAGAATCAATAACTGGGATCACGTCCTATTAAAGAGTTTTTGCATGTCAAAAGAAATCTCCAGCATAGTGAAAAGAAAACCCACAAACTGGGAAAAAAATCTTAGTGAACTGTCCCTCAGACAAATGACTTCTGTCCAGAACATATAAAGAATTTTAAAAAATCAGATCCCCAAAATTCAAAGACCTAATCCAAAAATGGGCATCTGAGATGAATACACAGTTCCCAGATGAAGAAATGCAAATGGCAAATAAATACATGAAAAAATGTTCAGCATTATTGGTCATTAGAGAAATGCAAATTAAAGCAACACTGAGGTTCCATCTCACTCCAGAAAGAATGGCCAGGATAAAGAAAACTACCAACAACAAATGCTGGAGAGGCTGCAGTGGAAAAGGAACTCTTCTGCACTGTTGGTGGGAGTGTAGACTGGTGCAACCTCTGTGGAGGTCAGTCTGGAGGTTCCTCAAAAAAGCTGGGATTGGAAGTCCCATTTGACCCAGCTATTCCACTTCTGGGTATACTCCCAAAAGAACTGAAAAACATCATACCACAGTGATAAATGTGCAACCATGTTTATAGCAACACAATTTATAATAGCTAGATTTTAGGATAGCTAAGATGATTGTGCTACAAATTCTATAAGTTCTTGGAACAAAACAGTTAACATTCATAGGATTGGAACAATTGTGCATATTATTCTATGGTGATCTGAGGAACTCTTGAAGATTATTATATAAAATACAAGCCCAGTTAAGCTCCTACCACTTTGTTTGGAAGGCCTGTATTGTCAGTGTTTTGGGCTCTTTGCTGTTGTTATTTGTCTTTTTTGTTTTGTGTTTTTCTAGGAATTTGTTTTATTTTGTTTTGTTTTCCTGTCTAATACAGAAAGGATAGGTATTCATGTAGAGTCTCATACATATACAGAACTTCTAAACAGTTTATGAGAATCGATTATATAATGCATGATGAAATGAACAGCTATTTTGAAGAAAAAGAAACACTATGGTATCAAGTGCTGATTCCATAGCATCATGATGTGAAATCCAGCAATACTATTATTCTTTGTTCAGAGTGGTTTTAGTCTGTTTTGTTTGGTTTAATTTCAACATACATGAAGGTATGGACAGCTATTTTGAAGAGAATGAGAGACATTATGTCACCCATTGCTGAATTCCCTATTTTCTGGTTTTGAAGGTCTATAATGCCTTCATCATTCTGTTCTGATCAGTTTAATACTATTTGGTTTTATATGAACTCATTGTGTGTGAAGATATGGACAACTATTTAGAAGAAAACAAGAGACAATATGATAGCCAGTGATGATCTCCGTTGTTTTGCTTTGAAATCTGTGTTACTTACATTTTTTTCTTCTGATCTACTTTGTTCTCTTTTGTTTGGTTTTAAAATTAAATTAAATTAAATTTTAAAAAAATATTCAGAAGAAAGGCAGATGCTATTCCATGTTAGAGGAAGATTAGATACTAGTCTGGACTACATGCCATGGCCAGAACACTTAGAAGACATTAGCCCATGGCTGTTCCTAGATAGGGGAGCATCTGGAGTTGTGTTGCTAAAGAGATATTTTTTCCTGAAATTAACTAAATTATAGTAAATTTCATTTTGACCTACTTTCTGAATTGGTGAGGAACAAGGACCTACTCAGATGGAACTAATCACACAGCTCTTCTGGCTTCTGTGAAGTTCTTTCTTACTATAAATTTGTGAATTGACCTTCTGGTGTCTAAATTAACCCCATGTGCATTTTAATTAGTCCAATACATCCAGCTGGGGCCTGATGACCTCCTAGTACTGATTAGGTGGTACAATGTAGTATTGAAGACTGCAAGATTTTCATTCACGTAGACCTGGGTTCAAGTGCCAGTTCTGCTTTTCATAAGACCTGTGATTATAAGCAAGCTCCGATTTTGCCAGATTTTATTTTACACATTAATAAACTCTGTACAATAAGCCAAGCATTGTAACACATATCTGCAGTCTTAGTACTCTGGATGGCTGAGGCAGAAGGATTATAAATTTGAGTGTGCCCTGGGCAATTTAGTGAGAGTCTGTCTCAAAATAAAAAAATAATAAAAGGATGAGGTTGCCATTTAGTGTGAAGATTATATATATATATATAATATATATTATATATTGAATATATATATTCAATCCAATTACAGGAATTGGAATATTAAATATACAGTTTGTGAAATTTGTGAAATGTTTTCATCATTAAGGGTGAGTCTCCAGACTTTGAGAGTAGGAGGTCATGACCAGCACCCCAAAGCACACCCCACCCAAGTAACACCTTTACCTGTTGTCTGCAAATGTTTACAAATGCACTGAGTTATGCTTGCATCAATGTCTCCTTTGATGAACTTTTAATTCACATTCATGATCTCTCATGTCTCTCTCAGGAGATTGCTCTGTTCCCTTAAATTGCTTTAAATCCTGAGAAAACAATCACACTGTATAACGATGAAGTTTCAGTGCATCTGAAACTTCGTCGTTATCACACATTTAATAATACAATTATTACTCCGCAGCTAGGTGATAATTTAAATGGAAAAGTACACATAATGACTGACAATCATGTTAATATCAACATTCGTTTAAATTCTCGGAAAACTGTGCCATTTCATCACTATCAAGCCTTTATTTCTTTTTTTTTCCTGCTCTTTCTTTTTTTTTTTTTTTTTTTTTGACACATGGTCTTACTATGTAGTTCAGGTTGGCCTTGAACTCACAGTGATACTCCTGCCTCAGCCTCCCAAATGCTGGGATTACAAGCATGAACCACCACACCCAGAATCAACCCAGCATCTTATTTCTATATTTAAAAATACCTGATGCTCATAAAAGTAGCTGAAAAAGAAATGCAGAGTCAGTTGTGAAACAGATCCTCAGATGTTTCTTCATACTTGTATTAACATCTCACCACTACTCACACATACATACGAATATACCCTACAAGGACATCTGACAAACTTTTTTATTTTCCTAACTAGAGGGTGGAAAACTGCTGCTGGCATCTGTTGGTCTACTGAGTGGACCTGGGGATGCTGCAAAGCACCTTACAGTACACAGGACAGTCACCCACTGCAAAGAATTACCTGGCCCAAAATGTCGATAATACCAAGACCAAGAAATACCCCTTCATATTCTCTCTTGGATCCCACCACCACCCCATCTATAACTCAAGCGCCTTTGCCTATGTGTACACACAGCCTCCCTCATCATTCAGTACTTCACCTATCAAAGACCTGGGAGATCAAACAGAAACACCTTGTAGAGCAGTCAAAAAGAAGCTTATAATTGTTCTATCAGATTAGTTTTGTTTTGTTTTGTTTTTCTTTCTTTCTTCTTGAGACAGGGTCTCACTATGTAGTTCAGGCTGGCCTTGAGCTCACTTTGTTGCCAAGGCAGGTCTCAAACTCAGCAATCCTCCTTTCTCAGCCTCCCAAGTGCTGGGATTACAGGCCTGTGCCAACACCCAGTTTTGGTTTTGTTTTGTTTTTGGTACCGGAAATTAAACTTGGGACCTCACACTTGCCAATGCTTTTTTTATTTTAGAACTGTCAATACAAGAGAGGTTTTGATAAAGGGGATGAGTCAGTCCTGGAACTATAGATGTGTGAACTGAGAAGGATTTTTTGGTTTTTTTATAAAAGAATTGGAAATTTGAGGATAAAGACAAATACTCAGATCAGGTACAAAATCATCGTTTAAATGCAAGAGTATAAAGCAACTATGTACAAGTGGTTTGTACATTAAATTTTAATGCTTAGAATATTTATAAATGTTAAGATGCTAAGGAAAAACACATTCCCATAAAAATTCGTGAGTATTTTTTTCTATCAGCAAATAAACAAAACACAATTTCCATGGTCAGCAGTTTTAGGAATATGGAATAGTTTGTATTTTGGGGAAAATTAGATGGATCACCCAACATAATTCTTTTGAGTGACCTCTTCTTGCTCATAGAAAAAAGTTGATAGAAAAAAAAATCTGATTTTTTTAGGGCCTACATTCTGGTGCAGGAACTTCACTACTTATTCTGTCAAACTCTCTCTCAGCCTCAGTTTCTTTCTTGGTGTAGAGCATAAGTCTTAGAAAGAAAGAAACATGCTGGCAGTGTAAATCTATAATTCATAATTGCCACTTTTGAACTGTCACCAACTTTTTTCAAGCTTTTTTTTTATAAATTACATATTGCTCTTTTAGAAATAGTTGTTCAAGTTACAAAATTAAAGCACACAAAATGGACACTCAAGCAGTGAGACTGCAAATAGATCTGTTCAACAATCAAACAAGAACTAAGAAATATGGCTAACAATCCTGCACACATAAATATACATGCAGTTATATCCTTTATAGCACTTCCTATTTTCTCTTTTTTACAATAGCAATTATACATTTTTTATTTAAAGAGAAAAAAACAGGAAAGGTAAAAATATTACAGAATTTCAAGAAAAGAAGATAAACAGTAAGAAATCACTAGTTGATACATTACATATTGTTCTTTTAGAAATAGTTATGCAAGTTACAGGATCAAAGCACACAAAGTGGACACTAAAGCAGCAAGAGTGCAAACAGATCTGTTCAACAATCCAGCAAGAACTTAGAAATATGGTCATCAATCCCACACAACCAAACATACATGCAGCTATATCTTTTATAGGACTTCCTATTTCCTCTTTTTTTACAATAGCAATTATACATTTTTAAAATTTTATTTAAAGAAAAGAAAAAAATAGAAAAAAGGGTAGCAGCAATACAGAATTCTAAAAGAAATAAAGGAGAATGTGAAAAAGCTCCACTAAGAAATCAGTAATTTATAAATTATGTACTGTCATCCTGGATGTAGTTGTTCAAGTTACAAAGTTAAAGGTTACATAGTAAATATTCAAACAGTCAGACTACAAACAGTTCTGCTCAAAGATCCAACAAAGGTTCAGCAATATGGTCATCTATTTTACACACTCAAACTTACATGCAGTTATATCCCTTAGAGCACTTTTTTTTCCTCTCTTTTTTACAATAGCAATTACACATTTTGGTTTTATTACTCTTGTAGTTCTTATTTACTTTTTACACTAGAGACAAAATATGATATTTATAAATATGATTCTTATTTATTTCACTAATGAGGATAGTCTCAAGTTGTCTCCATTTGCCTGTGAAGGCCTCAAGATCATCCTTTTTCATAGCTGAGTAATATTCCATTGTATAAAAATGCCACATCTTTTTCATCCACTCTGCAGTTGATGGGCATCTTGGTTGTTTCCAGGATTTAGCTATCACAAATTGTGTGGCTACAAACATGGGTACACATATATCACGGTGATATGAATTTTTCAGTTCTTTGGGGAAAATACTCAGGAGGGGAATAGCTGCATTGAATGGGGCTTCTAATCCTAGTCTTCTGAGAATTCTCCATATGGATTTCCATGTACTGGCTTGACTTTGCCATGTTATGTTCCAGTTGTTTCTTTCTGCTTTTCCTCTTATTTAATTGCTTATCCTACCTAGACGTTTCTTTCTGTTGTTGTTTTGGGGATTATGGTCATTTTTATCTCTGTCTAATATGTCTTTTAGTACTCTTTCTAGGGTTGGTTTGGTGGACATGAATTTCTTCAGTTGTTCTTTGTCATGGAAGTATCTTGTTTCTCCATTAAATTTGAATGAAAGTTTTGCTGGGTACATCTGTCTGTGTTGAAGGTTGTTTTTTTTTCAGGGCTTGAAATACCTCACTCCAAGCTCTTCTTGACTTGAGGGTTTGTGCTGAAAAGTCTGCCATGATTCTAATGGGCTTTCCTTGATAAGTGAGTTGTGTCTTTTCTCTGGCAGCTTTTAGTATTCTGTTTTTATGCTGTATGTCTGAGATCTTAACTATTATGTGTCTGGATATGGATTTATGTCAATTGTGACTGTATGGTGTTCTTTATGCCTCACTTATCTGCATATCAGATTCTTTCTCCATGTTTGGGAAATTTTCTGATATTATTTCTGTAAAATATTTTATGTATGTCATTTGCCTGGACTCCTGTATCTTCACTAATGCCCATTATTATGATATTGTTGCTCTTGGCATCATCATGAAGCTTTTGGATTGTCATTTCATGCTGCTTTGTTATTTTTAAAAGTTCTATCCTTTCCTGATCACTAACTGTGATCCCGTCCTCAAGGTCCAAAATCCTATCCTTGGCTTCCTTTAGGCAGTTTTGCACACTTTCAGTAGAATTTTTTGTTTCTTGGATGTCTCTTTGAGTTTGTTTCATGAATTCTGCTTGTTTTCTATATTGTTCATTCAAAGTTTCAATCACTTTCCCATGCTCATGTATTTTTTTCTCTAGTTCTTTAGCTACATTCAACAACTGCTTTACTGAAGTTGTTAATTCTATCTTTACATGGGAGCCTACTTCTAATTTGATTTCCTCTATAGCCTGATGCAGTTTTTTTTTTATTTCACTGGCTATCTTTTCAGAGATTCCCGGTGTGTTATTTTTGGGGTCCTCTATTTCAATATCTCCTATATTTGCTTCTGGTGAACTATGTTTGAGATTGCATTTTGCTTTTTTGTTTTGTCATTTTCACTCTGCCTGATGTTTTCTATGTGTAGGTGGGGATCACACATACTCTTTTCAGACACACAAAAGTCTTACAGTTAGTTGGAAGGGGTTTTACTACTGGCCCTAATTATCCCCTGTACACCTCTATTTTAGGGGTATACTCACCACACTGATACAGTCAATCCGGTGTAGTCCAAAGTTCACCACCTGGGAGCAAAATTCCAAATTTTCTCACACTAACTGAATCCCGCTGAGATTTTCTGATGTTCCAGATGGGAAGGTGGGCCAAGCTGAAGCAGTCCAGGGCAGATTTCAGTCTTGGGCGGGCCTCCTCGATGTTCCTGGTTGCAGGCGGGCCCACGGTGGAGGTTCTGGGCAGCTTACCCCTGATGCAGGCTTCCGCTAAGTTCCCAGTGGCAGGGCGGGCCCATAGTGCAGGTTCCAGGCCTCAAGCTTTTTGTTTGGACATTTGAATTTGAGCCTGGGTATAGATCAGTACCCACTGAAAATGAAGGAAATACAAGAGTCAGGCCAAGTCAAATACTAGGATGAGGCCTCTTTAGTCTTCTGGGAGAGACAGTGGCCATCCCAGCTCTGCCACAGGTCCAGGGCTTCCACAAGCCATTCAGAAACAGCCTCCTTGTTGCTGCATACCTCAGTAGAGAGGGAAAAGAAAGATAGGGAGCTACTGGGTCTTAGCTAATGTCTGCCAGTGACTAAAGAAAAAGATGGCATATTCCATTTCAAACTGCCATCTCATGGGTGTTCTTGGAAAATACATGGGCTCCCAAAAGAGAAAAAGGCTTCAATAAATTAAGAGGGGCTCAATTTTTTAAAATTGCTACCACCTGAGATTCAGTAAAAAATGGAAGAACCAAATGATTTCTTTGTGCAGAATAGTACCAGACTGCATCCAGGCTAGGGCAGGGCATCCAGGCTGAGGACCACAGGGTCTTTTCATCTCAATAAAAAGCTCAAGTTCAGATTTGTTGGTGGTCTTCAAATGACACATAAAGTGTAATCACTGTATTAGTTGCATTAAAGATGTTAATGTATCAAAAGTAAACTTTTGAAATATACCCCAATTTTCTTAGCCATGTTTTGCTTTCTCCATTTCTTAATCTAGGAGTTTTTAAAAGTTGACCTGAGAACTTTCTTATGCCCTGGCCAAGCCCATCTGGAGCTGGACATTGAAGCAACCAAAGGAACAGCTCCTCAGCGGGAGTCTTGAGCAAGCAATTTGCTGGCACCTCCTCCAGGAACAAGTGCTCCTGGGAGAACAAGGGGAAAACAAACCCATAACCTGAAGTGTAAGGCGGAGGGAAGGAGCGTAGTTTTGAAGTAGTGCTTGCGTGAGAGGTGGGTTGGGCAGGGAAGTAAGCCCACACAGCTGCAGCTGCAGAAGGACCAAATAAGAGGAGGCATATAGGTCTTCATTTACCCCACCCCTCTCTTGGCTGCTGACCCAGGTTAGTGTGACCCCCCACACCTGGTCCAGGTATGCTTGGCAGCCAAGTCAGGGCAAGATAGAAAATCTGAGCTCACAGGAGATGCTGAGGACCCTGGTGAACCCTGACTGGTCCCGGGAAGTTTTCACCCTGCCCCCACCTCACCAGGGGCTGGTGAATAACCCAGCCTGTATTGAGACTCCATCAAGTCCCCTGAGGTGCAGGGTGGCATTTTCACCTGTGGGAATGGTTTATGGATGAAGCAAAAAGATATCCCATGGATGCAGAGAAAACATGCAACTAAGGGGATATGTGAGTTGTAAAATACATACGAGTGGAATAAAGAACATAATAGGAAAAAATCAGCAGCAGAACAGAAGCTATCAAGAGACAGACTGGAGAACTGGAAAAACAGGTTGTGACAACCTCCCAAGAGGAAGAAACAAAAAACAAAATATAAAATATAAAACAGAAGCTTGGAAAAAATGTCGAAAGTAGAATTGTTAATATCCAGGTAACATGAATCTTGAACAAAATAAAATATAAAAATAAAAATCATCTCTATTTTTGTATGTCTGAAATTCCAACTTTGATTAGAAATAGTCAAAGCAATAATAAAAACAAATTCTCACATGTAAGCAACATGACCCTTTTTGAAACAGGGATCAAGGAATCTAACAGATGTTCCATAATATAATTCAACCAAAGTATTGATTTTGATGGTGTTTCAAAAATTTTGATAAGCACCAGTGGCAAACACTTGTAACCCCAGCACTCGGGAGTCTGTGTTAGGATAATCATTTCGAGTTTGAGGCCAGCCTAGACTAAAAGAGATTTCAGGGCCAGCCTGCACCACAAAGCAAGACCTTGTCTCAAGAACATGAATAATTAACTTCCATGGGGTGAGCATCTCTCCTCAGCTATACACTTACAACATAGCATTTCTGCCTCAGAGCCATGAACTGAACCCACTAAGAGGTAAGTAGATGCAACTTGAGAGCATATTCATAAGTGAAATTAATCGGACTCACGGACCACCCTGCCACCGGGAACTCATCGCAAGCTGGCCTCAGGGCAAGGCTGCCCTTAACCTCCACTGAGGGACCGTCCTGCCACTGGGAACTCAGCACAAGCCCACATCAGGGCAAGGCTTCCCTTAACCTCCACCTGGGGCCCCCCTGCCACCGGGAACTCAGCGCAAGCCCACGTCAGGGGTAGGCTCCCCAGAACTTCCACCATGGGCCAGCCCTGCCACTGGGAACAGCAAGGAGGCCCGCCCAACACTGAAAACTGCCTTGGACTGCTACAGATGGGCCTGCCCTCCCACCTGGAACATCAGAAGATCTCAGTGGAATCCAGTTAGTGTAAGAAAATTTGGAACTTTGTTCCCAGGTGGCGAACTTTGGACTACACCAGATTGACTGTATCAATGTGGTGAGTATACCCCTAAAATAGAGGTGTACAAGGGATAAATAGGGCCAATAGTAAAACCCCCTCCAACTAACTGTAAGACTTTGGTGTGTCTGAAAAGAGCCTGTGTGATCCCCTCCTACACATAGAAAACACCAGGCAGAGTGAAAATGACAAAATGAAAAACCAAAATGCAGTCTCAAAGATATAGTTCACCAGAAGCAAGTATAGGAGACACTGAAATAGAGGACCCCAAAAGTAACACACTGGTAATCTCTGAAAAGATAGTGAGTGAAATGAAAAAAAACTGCATCAGGCTATAGAGGAAATCAAATTAGAAGTAGTCTCCCATGTAAAGATAGAAATAACAAACTTTGTAAAGGAGTTGTTGAATGCAGCTAAAGAAGAACTAGAGAAAAAAGTACATGAGCATGGGAAACTGATTGAAACTTTGAATGAACAATATAGAAAACAAGCAGAATTCATGAAACAAACTCAAAGAGACATCCAAGAAACAAAAAATTCTATTGAAAGTGTGTAAAAACCACCTAAAGGAAGCTGAGGATAGGATTTCAGACCTTGAGAACAGGATCACAGTTAGGGATCAGGAAAGGATAGAACTTTTAAAAATAACAAAGCAGCATGAAATGACAATCTAGAAGCTTCATGATGATGCCAAGAGCAACAATATAAGAATAATGGGCATTAGCAAAGATACAGGAGTCCAGGCAAATGACATACATAAAGTATTTACAGAAATAATATCAGAAAATTTCCCAAACATGGAGAAAGAATCTGATATGCAGATAAGTGAGGCATAGAGAACACCATACAGTTGCAATCACCATAAATCCACACCCAGACACATAATAATTAAGATCTCAGACATACAGCATAAAAACAGAATATTAAAAGCTATCAGAGAAAAGATACAACTCACCTATCAGGGAAAGCCCATTAGAATCATGGCAGACTTTTCAGCACAAACCCTCAAGTCAAGAAGAGCTTGGAGTGAGGTATTCAAGCCCTGAAAGAAAACAATCTTCAACCCAGACTGATGTACCCAGCAAAACTTTCATTCAAATTTAATGGAGAAACAAGATACTTCCATGACAAAGAACAACTGAAGAAATTCATGTCCACCAAACCAACCCTAGAAAGAGTACTGAAGGACATACTAGACAGAGATAAAAATGACCACAATCCCCAAAACAACAA